>WAAE01014622.1:0-15755 GCA_013400495.1 Nicator chloris | reverse complement strand
AAGCACTTTTAGCAGCTTGTCCTGATTTTATCAGCTTGTGTGTGGGGGCAGGTTTCCCACTGAAGCAACTGCATCATCTAATGAAGTTCTTCGTGCTATAAACTGTATATATGAAATCTCTATGCTACTTGTCATAACCTAAGAGGAGATTTGTGGTTTTAATTCCTATTCATTTTCAAATTCAAGAGGAAGATTTTATTTCTTTTTTGAGCTGTTACTTTTTCCTAATAAATTGTATTGCCCTGAGCATGAATATGAGCTAGGAAAAGTACAGTCAAAGCAAAATTAATAAAGATTATCAATTTATCAAAGGTTTTTTATTTCTTTTTTTTTTTTTAGTTATTAAGTTCATTTATGACCTTTTCTCAAAGTTACAATTTTTTAACAAAAATGTCATTACATCAGCTTTTTACTATTACCCAGCTTTTTATTTTGTAATTTGCAACATATTTTGGGGAAACAACCAAAATAAAACAAGCAAACCAACAAAAACAAACAGCCACAAAAAAAAAATGCTAGACCCAAACAAAAGGAGCAAATCAAAAAACAGACAATATTTTAAATAAAAAGACCATAAAAAATGTGAAAAATGCATAGTTCAGAAAAATGTAAGTCACATGGGCATATGCAGGAAAATTTTGTAACTGGGAAAATATTTTAATTGCACTCCCGTGACACTGATAGGTTCCATAAGCCCCCTCTCTTTCTTCTGGAAAAGGGCAGGTAAGCATATCTAACCTCTTTCAGTACTGCTTGACCTCCTCTCTTGCACAAAACCTTTTCCTTTTTTTTCACCCAGTGTATAACTTGAAGATTGTATTTGCTGTTGTAACCATTGCCCATTTAAGGCTCTGCCTTTCAAGTACTGAAGTAGTTAAAGAAATTTATTCCAAGATAATGTATAAGGAATTAATTTTGACTGTAACTCATTCTGATCCATCAGACTGAGTACTTAATATTTTTTTGTAATGTTTAAATAGCACATCATGAGACTGAAATAACAGCATGAAATAAAGATATTTTCAGCTGCTGGTCAGGATTTTTTTCATATACCATAAGTGACTCCCTGGCATGGTTCTCAGAGGAGATACTGCTTTTAAAAAAACCTGAAAGACACAAGATATTGGCAAAGTGCAAAAAAAAAAAAAAAAAAGTGATGGAATGAGATGAAGCTGAGAATGGAAACAAACACTATTTTGCTAATTTGGCTTTTGAGGATATTTACTTCCAATTTATCCAATGCTTGAGTTGAAGGATAAAAACTTCTGTTGCATTGAATATATTTGCTTTGAAAAAAAAAAGGAAATATTTCTTGTGCTGGCAGAGGATCC
Organism: Nicator chloris; assembly: GCA_013400495.1. Taxonomy (NCBI): domain Eukaryota; kingdom Metazoa; phylum Chordata; class Aves; order Passeriformes; family Pycnonotidae; genus Nicator; species Nicator chloris. The sequence continues at coordinate 14,424 of WAAE01014622.1, read as the reverse complement.
TAAACGTAGGAGAAATAGATAACAAATTGGTGACAGCAGGTTACAAATTGGTGACAGCAGGTATGCTATCCTAACAGTGCAGATTTAACAAATCACATTTTATGTTCACTTTTCTGGAGTAAGTGCTACCACTGTAAAAGAAATAAGTGAACCTTGTTCTTGTCCCATAGATTTTAAATTGTGTTGTGTACCTTGGAAATAATCCATTCCCAGTATGTATTTTTTTCTGGTCAGCGGGGCTCAAATAATGTTTCATCTTGTCTTTTACAATTCTAGTATGAATGCTGGAATGTAAGTTTACAAACAATCTACCTTATAAAAATTACTAGTATGAACACATGATGACGTCATTTACTAGAAGCAAGTTTTAAACTGTGTGGACTTCGAAAAATCTTTTAATTTAAGTACATAAATATTACTTGATGTATATTTTAATTCATAATTCTATTAAGAGTTGCTTTAGTGCTTGTGAAGATAAATAGGCTAAAAGCAACTGAAAATTAAAGCTTATCTACAGACTATATATAGCTCAAATTCCCTTAAAATCAGTCTTCAGACTATAGACTTAAAAACAAAATTAGTAACATGACATGTGATTTTGTCTTGTTTATGTAAAAAGACTTTTTTTAGTATACATTATCATCTGCAAAAATTAAGAAATTATTCTGTACCTTTTACTAAGTCCTTAATATTTATACACCTAATGAGCTATACTCCTGATTGTAGGATGACTAGTATAATTTTACTGATGAACCATTCCCTGGTTTTACCTCTATATATATTACACAAATAAAAATTTCAATAATTATTTTAGTGGGTGGTATTGTAAAATAATAGATGTTCCATTGTCTTTCTTCTGTGGAAATAAAAAAATATATTCATTGCAAATATAAACAAATCAATGCAGGATTCATATTTGGATGAAAAAAATCTGTTAGATGAGCCACTTTAAAAAAAAACAAACTTCTGTAACAAATTGTTGGGTCCTAGAATAATAGACTAGTTTGAGTTGAAAGGGCCTTTTAAAGGTTATTTAGTCCCAACTCTCTCAATTAGATCAGGTTTGTTAGACCTTCATTCAATTCGACCTTGAATGCTTCCAGGGGATGTGGATAGGGCATCCACAACCTCTCTGGACAACCTGTTCCAGTCTCTTACCACACTAATTGTAAAACAAACAAACAACCCCGCCCCCAAAAACACCAAAACCCCAAAAAACCCCACTACCTAAATTGACCTTTTTTTAGATTAAAACCATCACCTCTTGTCTTATCACAACAGGCCCTGAAAAAAGCCTGTTCCCATCTTTCTTATAGACCCTCTTAAAGCACTGAAAATCCACAGTAGGGTCTCTTTGGAGTCTTCTCTCCTCCAGGCTACAGCCCCAAGTCTCTCACGTTTTCCTCATATAAGAGGTGCTCCATCCTAGGCTCAACATGGGTTTTTACTGCTGTTCCAGAATACAGGGCAGCTTGTGTCTGGGGAGTGTTTTCTTCTTAGGGTGAAATGCAGAGGATTCCACAGATGGGATCTCAGTGAGGGTTATTCCAGCAGGCACAACACGAAGCCAGTACACCAATGGAACCTCTGGTTCAGTAGAGCATCTTGCTGTTAGAATGACACTGAAACTGGTGTTTGTTTGCAAACCTATCTGTAAAGTGTCAATTATCTGGGGACAGGGCCATTTCTTACAACACCTCTTGGGTATTTACTCTGAGAAAAGCAAGGTCTTGATGTCGTTTGGAGCCACAGTGAAGGAGACCTGACAAATATTTGCAGTTGAGCTGATGCATTTACCTAAGTATTTCTGTTTCAGATTTGTCTTCACATTGCTCACAAAGAAGATAAAGAAAAAGGGAAATTGTATGTACTTTTCCCCTCCATTACATCATCACTGCCAGACCCACCAAACTTCTGGAGATTTCAGGATTTAAAAAAGGATCTTCTAGTGCAGGCAGAAGTTATGAAATCAACTGTGCTTTTTTGGAGTTGCTGAGATTCTTTATGCACTTTTTAAGATAATTATCACCTGATTTCACTGTAGCTTCTTGTTGCAGTGCATTTAATCAGTTAATCACTATTAGCCTTGGAAACATAGGATGGTTTAACTAATGGTCTTAGAAGCAAGTAAAATGGAGAACTGCATGATTATTGTGGAACTGATTTGATCTCAGCTTCCATAAAAATTTAAAACTTTCAAGCTGCCTTTAAATAGTACACATTAGAACTTAAGTTATGATCTAGGAGGATTTTTTTGTTTACTAGTTTCCAAGATTTTTGGAGAATGGATTCCAAAGCGAAAAGTACTCATTTTTGTACGTATTATGCACCTACTGTTTGCTATATTTGGCACCTATCTACTTGTCAGACCAAATAAATTTAATTCCCTAATGCACATGTAAAAAACCATGTAAGTGCTTTGTAATATTTTTAAAAGCATCATTAAAGTTAATCTATATCTGTGCTCCTACTGCCATGTGACTCATGCTAAAAATGGTCTTCCTTTTTTGCAATTTCCCACTAATGTGTGCTAACATCTGTGGAAGACTAGCTTTGTAAGAGTTGTCAAAACTTATGATAGAAATGTTTCCATGTAACACTGAATTTAGTGTCCCCTTTGGCATTCCTTGGACTTGTTCTCAGAGGCAGCATACCATATTCTGTACTCTTACAGTGTATTAGCATCTTGGATGTTAATGATAAAGTATACACCTTCAAAACATTTCTAAGCATTTGTGCTGAAAAATCTGTCTCAATGTCTTTCTTTTAGTGAGGGGCCAAAACTGAACACCAGATTTGAGGTGTGGCCTCACCAATGTCAAGTGCAGGGGAATCAATGCCCTGGTCCTGCTGGCCACACTGTTGCTGACACAAGCCAGGATGCCCTTTGGCCTTCTTGGCCACCTGGGCACACCCTGGCTCATGTTCAGCTGCTGTGGACCAGCACTCCCAGGTCCTTTTCCGCTGGGCAGCTTTCCAGCCACTCTGCCCAGCCTGTAGCACTGCCTGGGCTTGTTGTGACCCAAGTGCAGGACCTGGCAGGGGGTCTTGTTGAACCTCATAGCACTGGCCTTGGCCCGCCAGTCAGTCCTGTCCAGGTCCTTCTGCAGAGCCTTCTGCTTCCAGAAGATCAACATTCCCAACCAAGTTGGGGTCATCTGTAAATTTCCTGAGGGTGCACCCAATCCCCTTGTCCAGATCATTGATAAAGATACTAAACAGGACCCAATACTGAGCCCTCAGATATTACTGAGTTTATGGGCCCAATAACTGCGTTACTGAATGCTTCCTATATAGAAACTGTATAATTAGATGGAAGAAATTTTTTAAAGGTGATTCCAACATTTTTTGTAATTCTTGTCAATAAAACAAGAAGGATTAGATTGCTTAAAATTATCTTAAATTCAAAACAGGACCACTTACTCTTGTTTACCAGTTGGGTGAACAGTGCGCATTACACGGAGGGAAGAGAAGATATAGTTTTCAACCTTTAAAAAAGATCTAACACTAGGGAAGCACTAAAGATAGGGAAAAGTGACATGGCAAAATTGTAAAGTAATACATAATAATTTTTAGTTTTCATAATGAGAAATTCCAACCAGTGGTTATAAGAATACATAACTGAAGAGTGAGGTGACAGATTTATTTTAATGTAGACAACAGCACTGCAAAACAGACTTTGAAGATTTTTCCCTTCAAAACATGTCTTTCTGAACTTACGTCATTCAGGATGAAAAATCCTTACAGTGACTGTTGACAAAAACTTTAAAAAATATATTAGCTGTCTAAACAAACACAAATTATTGAAAATTAAATATTGAAAATATTAGGCTAAACATGAAAAATATTATGTTCTCAAGTTTTTTGTTTATCTTTGTTAAATTCACATGTATCTGTGTACTGATAGCTACCAAATTAAAAAAAAACAAAATAATAAACTACAGAAATATGTAATTTGGGGGGACAAGCAAGAAAATTCTTACCAGCATGGAATACCAGAAGCTCTAGAACACAGAGCAGAAACAAAAAAGGCACTTGTTAATAAGTTCCTAATAAAACTACTACTACTACTACTAATAACTAACTAATAAGTTCCTAATAAAAAATAACATACATATTTTGAGGAATTTGAACATATAATCCTGTTTACTTTTTTTCCTGTAAGGAATATAGGCGGCAAATTTTACAAGCTACCAATTACACGTGATGAAAATGAGTAATCTTTTACACAAAGTCATGTTGTGAACACTGTTGCCTCAAGGGATCAGGAAGACGAGCTGCTCAGTATGATTGTCAGAAAACAAGCTCTTCCACACAGCTGATAGAGAGGACTGTCACTTTTTACAAGGGCATGTAATGGACAGGACAAGGGGGAATGGTTTTAATCTGAAAGAGTAGGATTAGATTAGATGCTAGGAAAATATTCTTTACTTTTAGGATGCAGAGGCACTGGCACAGGTTGCCCAGAGGTGTTGCATATGCCCTCTCCCTCAAAGTGTACAGGCCAGGTGGGATGGAGCTATGAGCAACCTGGTTTAGTTAAAGGTGTACCTGCCCAGGGGAGGGACATTGGAACTTGATTATCTTTAGTGTCCCTTCCAACCTGGACCATTCTGTGATTCTATGATTCTTTGACTGTGGAAAGACTGCATGAGTTCACAGTGAAAGTTGAGAAAGTGACAAGTTAAAGTAGTGAAAGCATCAGGACACAAATATAATAATACAGTGAATCAATGGCTCCATCTGTGTAATCACCAAATGTATGAAGCTCAACAAGAGAAAGTGCTGGATTCTGCACCTGGGACCGAGCAACCCTGGGTATAGTACAGACTGGAGAATGATGTGCTAGAAAGCAGCACCACGGAAAGGGACCAGGGGGTTCCGGTAGATGGCCAGTTGAACATGAGCCAGCAGTGCCCTGGCAGCCAGGAGGGACAGCCCTGTCCTGGGGTGTATCACCAGCTGGGCAAGGGAGCAGATTGTCCCACTCTGCTCTGCACTGGGGCAGCTTCTCTATTAGAGAGTGTCCAAAGGAGGGCAACAAAGATGGTGAAGGGCCTTGAGAGGAAGCTGTGTGAGGAGTGGCTGAGGTCACTTGGTCTGTTCAGCCTGGAGGAGACTGAGGGGAAAACTCATTGCAGTCTGCAGCTTCCTTGGGAGGGGAAGAGGAGGGGCAGAAACTGATCTCTTCTCTGTGGTGACCAGTGACAGGGCCTGAGGGAATGGCCTGAAGTTGTGTCAGGGGAGGTTTGGGTTGAATATTAGAAAAAGTTTCATCCATCTGAGGGTGGGTGGGCACTGGAACAACTCCCCAGAGAAGTGCTCACAGCACCAAGACTGACAGACTTCAAGAATTATTTGGGCAATGCTCTCAGGCACACGGTGATTTTTGGGGATGGTGCTGTATAGAGGGAAAAAAGGGTGGCGAGAAACAAAATTGGTGGTTCCTTTGCTATTCTTGGCCTTGGCAATAATGGCACATTCACATATTAATAAACCAGTATTAAACTAATGGATTTTGTCTCTGAGATAGAACTGTTTTAAACCCCTAACTCAGGAGTTCCAATAGGAAAACTGATGAATACAATATATAGCACAAATACTGAGAAAATGAGCTGCACTTGCCAGGCATTTTTTCTTGCCTATCTGCTGAAGGGGGACAAAGAAACCAAACCAAACAAGAACACCACGTACTTTCCAGAAGCCTGTGAAATCATTTGACTGTCAGGTCATCTTTCATTTCTTTCTGACTGTTTCAGAATATGTCTTTCCTCACCATTCCTCTCTGTCACCTGTTTTCCCTAAAGAAAGATTTGAGATTCTTCACTCTGTAGTAAAAGAATTGATATAACAACTAGGTTAGGGATACCTCTCACGATGCACCCAAAGACAAAAAGAAGAGCTATTTTACCTATACAAAGGTCCCCCTAAGCCTGGTCTAATGAGTTGTTGAAAAATAATGTCTCTTTCAGAATATTCTGGTGCACAAATAAAATTCTGACAAAGAATATATTAATTAATTTTGAGTAAAAAACAAAGGTTTTTTTTAATACTACCTGAAAAATAAACAGAAATTTTTAATTGAAACCAGAATTTTCAGTAGATTTCTTCTGGAATGTACAGAGATTTTGTGTGTTTTATTCAACAATATTCCATTTAACAAGAGGTGATTTCATCTGGTTATTGTTTGCAGAGCTCTCACATTTTTGAGACATTATCCCAAGCCATATGAACTCAGTTTAAGGTAGGAAGGTACAATTGAACACCTGTGATAGCATCCATATTTTTAACCAACCTCTGCCAAAACAGTAGAAAGTATGTATTTAAAAATATATCTGGCAAAAATATTTAAGTGCTGTAGAACTATTGCATTTTATATAATTCAGCCTTTTTCTACTGTAATCCAGGTAAATCTTTCTTCCCATCCTTCTATTCCAGTAATAACATTGTGATATCTCATAATCCATTGGTCAGACTTGCAAAATTAGAATAGTGGTTTAATCTTTTTTTAATGAATTATTTTGCTATTTCAATTACTTAATTTCTCCATGCTCAAACATCATCTCTATATAGATCTGGTTTAGCCATGTCTTTTCTTTCCTCTCTTATCAAGCTCTACTTTCATTTAAATCATTATTTATTATCCAGAAGTTAAAACCACTTTCATAATTGATTTACATGACAAAACCCAGGGTTTTTTTATGTCATACCTCCTCTTACATATCCTGACTTCCTAATAACTGGGACCAGGAGAGTCATCATACTTTTACACACTGTAAACAACCAATAAATTGTTTCCATACATCTGGCAAAATAAAATTAAACATATGGAAACTGACTCTAACTGCTTTTTAAGATGACCATAGAAAATCCATTAAATTGTGGGAAGTACAGGACCTGCAACAGAATTTCACCATGTTTTGTGTATAAGTTTCAGAACTGGTAAACAACCCCCAAACCAACGACATTGCAGAGCTTCAGATGTGTTCAGTATTTACATCAGGGGAAAAAAATTCCAAATCTTCAGTCTAATTTGTAATTTCCTCTAAACTCCATAAAATAAGAAAAGAGTGTGTTTTGTTACTTTAAGAGTATGTTTTGTTACTTTATGTAATTTAATAACTATTTGTTGATGCTCTCATTTATTTAATTTCAACTTTAATTTTGCAATGAAGAACAAAAAAATTTACCCAGTTAAAAGAACATCAAAATGTCCTAATGGTAAACTAGAGAGATACTGAAGACAGACTCATTAAATGATGCATCTTTATTTTTCCCCTTCAGCTGGTGAACTAGTAGCTAAATGTCTCTGTCAGCTTCTGTTGTGAGGAAGAACAAAACATACAGTAAATCTGCAGAGGGAATATTGTGATAGCCAGCTTATGTTATTTTGCTCTTGCCACTTTTTTCATTGTCATCACTGCTGCGTCTAGGTGTCTAAACACTCTGCACACCTTGTGCATCATACTTTTGTCAAAGGCAAGGATCAAGTGTTATTCAATGCAATTTTCTGCTTTGACAGCAACCCCCAGTAACTAGACAATGACTGTTGGCATCCAATCAGCTCTACATTCTCTTAACAGCTACCATGTTTCCCTGGCTTGCTAATGAGGATAGCACTGTGATTGTGACAAAGCCTTAGTTAAGTCATGATATATGCCATCTCATTCTTCCCCTCTATCATAAAAGATTTAATAAGCCATTATACATATGCAAAGTCAGCATCTGACATATGCTTTGCACAGTTCTACTGATGTAAGGGTAGGACTCATTGAGGATTTAGATGTGTTAAATTCATTCTGTGGAAATATGCATGTGCTTAGATAGCTGCTGTGCCAATTTTGCAAACATCAGTACTGTACATATCTGAATCCCACAGTTCTCTATATGAATGCTCTATGTTCTCCTGATAGGTACCAATTTAGAGCTCTTTTGATCTTTCAAGAGCATCTTTCTCTGATTCACACTATTGGCAAAATACCTTTTCTTTCACCACTCACACGTGCTTTACACTGAGTAGCAACCTTTTGCCTTTCATATCAGCATCCTGGTTAGGATCCCCAGAAGGTCTGTTAGAGACAGATATTGTTTACCCTACCTTCCTCACACATCTTCACCCCTTTGGAGTAAGACTTCTAGGGAGCAATCCCTACAAAGCTGGTTAGATAATCTCACCAACAAACAGCAGATAAAATCCGGGCTCCACCTCCTCCTGAATCCATTTGTGTGAGTGGTAACACGTGTCAGATGTGGTAATTGTTCTCAATTTGAGTTAAAGAGAAGGTGCAGGAAAGATCGAGGGCAAATGGTTTAGAAGGAAGTTATTATTAAATGTGAACAGGAAGGGCTGATTCAGAAGGAGGAATTCTAAAGAAAGGGTACTTTTGTGGTTGCATACAAAGAACTCAGAAATTAGACAAAAAAAGTTATTATGGAAAAAAAAAAGAATCAGAGAAAAGAAGAGAAAGGGAAGGCATAAGCAAAAGGTAAAGACATGAAAGTAAGAAGTATGGTTTACCACAAATTTGGCATGGAGTAATTTCAGTGGTGGAAGTTTTTTATACTATTTTTATACATTTGTCTTTACAGTCACAGAAATTAGCTCAGTAATTTACTGTTAATTTCTTAACTTGCAGCTTTTGTTTCATAGTATCTGCAATTTACTGGTTCACAGACATTAAAATTTAGTTCTTCAATAATCCTACCAAATTAAATGCTTCAGTCTCCTATTTCAATAGCTCCATACTTGTACAATAGGTTTTTCCCTTTTTTATTAGTATTTTTTCCTACACGTTTTTAATCCAGTTATGTAAGCTGGCTCCCAAAAAAAGCCTCCCCTTTATAAAGTAGGCAACTGGTTATTATTAAAAAAAAAAAAAAATAAAAACCATAAAATCTTCCTAAGCAGTTTACTGGTCTCTCCACAAATTCCTCGTGAAGGGTGTTAATTTCACATACCTGGATTTATCAATTATTACATGTTTTGCTTGGAATATAAGCAAAATTATATAATTCATAAAAGCTTAACTCTGTAGTAATTGAATGGAAATTGACCATTCCCACATTTTAATTTTCCATTCCTCTCCAATTCTTGATTAAAACAAAAGTGTCAAAGTTGTCCTAGTAAAAAATCTGGTGTTCACCTGTTTATCAAGTGATAGAGTGAAATTTTGCACTGGATTTTAAATAAGCTTTTGTAAGTGCTTTATCAGTGCAGCAAGACAGTATCGTGTTATCTATATTACTGGAGTTAGCAATTGTTTGCAATTACTGTAAATTTGCTTTTGAAAAACATAATCACGGTTGATCTGTAAAATACAAAAAAGACATGCAGGAGAAAATTTAATTCAGAAGTGAAAAGTATGAAATTCAGTAGAAGAAACTTGTCTTACTGAGAGAAAGCATGATCTCTCCAGTCCTTTGAGATAATTACTATAAACTTTCCGTATAAGAAATATCTATTTCTATTGATCCTGTTTCTTCCTTGAGTAATCTCTTTCGATGTGCATTACTGTCTGAACAAATAAATGACGAAGAAATGCTTCTTTTATTTTTCTTTCGCTCACTTTTGTTGCTTCTTGTCCTCAGCTGAAGTTGAGAGCGTCTCTATGTATTGCTTTGTCCAATCCTATGCAGTAATTTAGAAAAAAAACATTGAAATGCAGAAACAGAAGCAGCCTTTTCGTTAAGAATGTACTGTATTTTCCAGACATCTTAACCGTTCGTGTCTCTTCATCCCTCCTCTCTCCATGCAATGACAGCTACCTGTGATCAGGTAGATTGTAAAGAGGTTATGAATAGCCTTTCCCTAACAGAGAACAATAATGGAGAAGAAAAATAGGCTGAAAAAATCCTGGATTATGAATTCTAACTGACACAAGGTATCTGCCAAAATGACCTCAGATCTCAACAGAAATGTGAGAAAAAAAGTTGTGGATCAGAAAGCTAATGAGTCATTTTTCCTCTAATAATAATGAACAGAGAAATGTTTTGTTCTGGATTTTCCCTTCTGTTTATTTCTGTGTTGGCCCTAAGCATCTATCAGGACACCAAGTTATTTCACCATTCCTAAGGGAAAAATGATTCAGGAGGTGATTGATGGAGTTAATGGAATCTCACTTCTCCTCAGATTCCTGAAAACAAGTTATCCTCAAAATTGATTTGCTGTTTCTTGTAGCCATAGATCACACACTGAAAGTATCACTGAAACAGAGTATTACATAAATTCTCAAACTAGAGTCAAAATCTGAAATGGTAAATCCACCCAGATTATGCAGAGGTTGCCATCACAGTTTAAATTCAGTCTAATCTTGTAAGTGAAAAGAAAGGTATTTAAGTCTGTCTAAAATCAACCTGGAAAGGCAAATTATGTCTCATGGTGAGCTGAAAAATTGCTGTATAGCATTTACTTAGATCTTGGCTAGCTCAGTTATCTCTGTGCCATACACTCTTGCAGACTAGAGGTACATCCAGTGTAAGCAGCAGCTGCAGGAAAAATCAGGCGATATTGCTTGTTAGGGACAAAATTCTCGGGATGTCTGTAGCGTAGAAGGAAGGAGGAGAGACTGTAGGAAGGAAGGAGGATAGACTGGGGTGGGAAACTGCTCAAAGAAGAGCTGTAAATGTTTTTGGAATATCTGATGATCCAGGGTTTTATTGAGCTCATAAAACAGCTGTAGATTCTTCATTATTTTAAGTCGGTCAAAAACATTCTATTAATATTTCTTGTTAAACTACTCTTCTGTGTTCCTAGTGTTTGTTATCTTTTGGAAGCTTCTTCTATAGCTATTGCCTGGTGCCTTTCAGCTGCCTTAAGATTTCAGCCTCTAAACTGTCCTGCATTCTGTTGTTCCTCTTCCTCAAAGAGGAGATGACCAAAAAGAGAAAGAAATAGCACATGGCCATACTGAAGTGATATCTAATGAGTTTGCCTTGCTGGCCTTGGAAATTTGAGTTAGAATTTTTCACATTACAATATTACCTGCGTTCTATCTGACAGCAATACCCTGTAGTTAAATATTACACTTCAAAGATTTTCTGAAGCAATATTATGAAGTTACATCATGTCTTTCTTCCCTTAGTTTGTATCATTTCACTTTGTGAAGATGAGAGATATTCATGAAGCCTTTTAGCTTGTAACAAGTCCACCCAGTTCACAAAAGAGGGTTGGAAATTTGAGTAATCTGCAAATTTGAATAAAGAGATAATCTGAGACTGACTCAGAACCTTGGAGTTCTTATTCAGTAGGTTTCTATCACTCCCTGCTGAACAGATAATGGTATCACACACAACAGTGACTGATCACATACGCTTATATTAGCTTCATGGAGTTATTAGAACAAATTGCAGTTTTTCTGACACATAAGCAAAAAAAAAAAAAAAAAAGAAATGGCATTACATATGCAGAATAAACTGTCTCATTAACTAACTAATGAGGAATGAATTCTGCGTACCCCATGACAACTGTTCCTTTCGGCTCTCCTTTTCCTGCACTCTTTACTAGCCATTTTCATTAAATGTCTCTTTCTGACTTTGAGCCTTCTTCCCAACAGGGGAGCTACTCCCCAAAATTTCTGCCTCTGAAACAAAGTATTTTCTACTGTCATGGGCACACTTTGCTTAGCAACTTTTTAAACTTCTTAAAGCAGGATCCTATGCCTACCCTTTCTCTAATAAATGTAAAGTAATTTTGCCTTGCACCAGGATCAAAATTTTGCCTAGTAGGAACACTGTTCTTCATCAAGCTGTTTCTCAGAAAATATTCGAACAAATGGAAGAACAGAAAAGTAAGTTGTATAGGAAAAACTGCTAAACAAGAAGAGGAAACAGATTCATTGGCTGATGAATCCAAGGGGAGGAAAAAGAAAAAAAATATAGTAGTTTAGGCATAGCCAAGTTTCTTTGACATGTTTATGTCTGGGAAGGAGATGGGGAAAATTGAGTCAGAAATCTGATATTGGGGGTTTTTGTTTGTTGGTTTTGGGTTTTTTTTTTTTTTCATGTGATATGTAACTGTACGAATTCAGTTATTTACCACATGTCACACCAAGAATGTTGTTCAAACAAAATACCTCAACTAACTCTGATAAACATGAGAATTCTAAGGGACTGACTTCTTCAAAGTGTTCATAAAGCAGAATTGGCAAAGCAGGGATAGTTAGTCGCTCACTGGGGAAAAAAAAAAAAGCTTGAATAAGAGCCAGTTGAGACATAAATATCGAAGCTACTGAATCCTCAGTGGAAAACTGTGTGTGTGAAATTGTTATGAATGCTCTATCATGGCAGCAGGCATTTATCAATGATACTGCTTTTCATTTGGGAGTATGAAACTAGATGCTAGTCTTACCTCTAAATCCAGACATGGAAAATTTATCCTTAATTAGCACAACACACCAAATGAAAGAAATCCTGCATAAAATACTGAGAATGCTTTTCATACCCTCCCCTATGACTTTATTGTGGATTTTTTATTTTCTTTTCCTCAGCAGCTCCCCTTTCAGCTACCAGCAGCCACAGTAGCAGCACAGCTTGAAATGAAATCAACAGCCAGAGGACCTCAGGATCAGAACAATAGATATCACTGACATGTCAATGCTTCCATATATAAAACAAACAGAGCCTACTCCCATTTACATTTACAGGCTAAAAGTGTGCACATTTTGTTTAATTTTCAAGGAGGGGATTACTCAAGCAAGTAGAGCAATACAGGGACAGAACCTTTCCCCAGCTTTCTTATTCTTCTTGTGTAAAAATGGTGTCATTCTTAGTAAAAAGATTCTTGAAGTTTAATTCTTTCCATTCATTAGACTGAAGTACTGTCTCCTGTACCCTACAGGGAAACCAATTCATTAGTAGAAATGCAAGTTTGCCCTCTTTAACTGCACCTCCAGGCACCTTGCAAATAATTTATGAGGTAGTGAGAAGTTTGACAATCAAAAAAGAGTGGAAATTCACAAGGCAGACTCCTAGGAAATCTTAGTAAATGTACATCCATTCTATTTGGGTTTTAAAATAATGTCCAAATTCCTCACTCAGCAATGAAGCAGCATGTTTTCAGTGATGTTTGATAGTTTTTATAATATGAAAATTTTTGACTTCACTAGACCAAATTAATTTTTATCTTACCACTTGATATCACAGCTAGGCAAGTATGATGGTCCACAGATAACTTGGAAATATTAATTTTTCTTTTTTGTATTTTACATTAGAAATTCAGAAGCATTTCTTTAGGCTTTGGTGAGCAGAAACTTTAAATCCTTACTTAAGAGAACCACAATACTCAATTTCCAAAATTCTGAAATACCAAAAGGCCTCAATGGAATACACAAAACTCCTTAAAAATTAAAATAAGATGTCCAGCACACAAACCAGAAGTCTTTCTCTTTGTGCTTTAACTGTTTAAAAAATCACCTTCTGTAGTGCCTCAGAAAAAGGATTTCATATACAGGTATGAGTCAGTTGTTCAGGAAATACCTTTCTGTCAATTCAGAGAGAAGAGACAATTCTTCAGAAAAAGCTCAATTCCAGCTCAATAGCTGAAGATTTTTTTTTGCCTGTGGATCTTTTTCTACATAATATCTCCAGAAAGACCATCTCTTTCTCAGGCACAATAATAATAGTATTCCCCTGTGGGAAAAGACACCTATATGTTGCCCTCCTCCCCAGAGGGCAACAGCAGAATCGTCAAAGCAAAGCTCCAAGTGAGATAATGACAATGAGATGACAATGGAAGGGAGGGAAATGATTCTTCCTGTTCAGACTTTTCTTCATGAAATTATTAGGAAATTAAACTTTAGAACAAACCCAAACCTAGGTTATCAAGAAGAAAATATTATCTCTCATGGATTTAATAAAGCATCTAAAGAAGATAAGAGAACCTTTATCTTTCTATAATTCTTATCAAGTGTTCAAATATTAAATTCTTTTATAAGGTGCTGTATATATGTCATTGAACAAACCAAAACTTACTGATTACAATCAGGAAGCTCTTCTGATTGGGCAACAACCACCTTACATTGCCAGTTAAAAATCCCTAGCCTCTTATTTAGAAAGTACAGCTGTATGTATCAATCAAATCAAAGAACTCACAGATGTTATACAGGGATATAAGAATGACAGACTTTTCATTCTGGTGAGCCTTAGCTATGTTGGGAGAGAAGAATCTCACAAAAATTTCTCCAGAGAACAAGAACTATACTCTGCTACATCTCTGACACACTTCAACCTTAAACCAGAAAGAAGTTCTGACATGATGACTTAGTGGTTCCCTGAGTCCAGCTGACCATCAGGATGTGCAGAGATAACTGCCACTTACAGTAAAATTTTTCAGTTTGTTGAAGGAAATGTAGCTGAATCAACTTTCAGCTACACTGAAAGTTACCTTTCATTCTTGCTTCCTTCCTGTATCTTCTTTTTCAATGTTTT
>WAAE01014621.1:31666-85529 GCA_013400495.1 Nicator chloris | reverse complement strand
TTTGGGCTTTGTGGGAATTTTTAGGTTAATTTTTTCCTGTTACTGAAAACCATTAGACAAGACTGATGATAAGTGAATATATGCAGTAATGGGGGGGGGGGGGGGGGGGGTAAAGAGATAGTATTTTCTATATTTCTGTTTAGTTAGATGATTTTCTTGTGCTTTAAAATGAAATTTTTTGGTGTAATATAGCAGCATGTTTCCACTGGTGTCTCTATGCAAATATCCCTTAACAAACCTTACAGATATCTAAAGCCTCTCTTAACCCACACTGGGCCACCTCTCACATCAACGTTACCTGAATGGTGCAGCCCTGTTGCCAGGCTTCTGACCAGCCCCAGTGCCTATGGGGTGAGTACCCAGCTTGGTTAATTGTGTTCAAGGTACTAGCCAAAACCTGCCACTTCAGACAGAGCACTTCAGTACAGTCTCGCTTCTAAAACTTTTTACTTTTAATGCTAAGAATTATACAATTTCTTCAGTTGTGAAGAAGACAAGGTACATTTTCATGAATGGCCACTAAATACTATGAGGTTCGAATGTGTGTGATATATTCTAATTTATCCAGATGCTGAAAGTATTGGCTACCCATGAGCAATATTTAAGCATTGAAATTATCTAAAATATCTGAAGGGTAGGTTATGTTTCTCAATACTGCTTGAGAGCAGAACATGGTAAGCTGTTATTGGCTTTAATCAACAAGATGGTAAATGAACACCTGAGAAAATAAGCAAGTAACGAAATAAAATGAAAGTGAAATTGCATCAGAGTTGTTGTTCATTTAAGCTTTAACAAAAATCTCCCTCAAGAGTCTCTCTTTCACAGATCTTTTTCTTTGTTTGAATACAGGATCAACTGAAGGATGGTGACACAGTTTATATAATCAATAATGATGAATTGATCGAAAACTATGAATCGTCTGCTCACACACCAGTGCCAGCACAGCACAGCACAGGCTCCATTCAGGCTCCAGGCAAGGAAGACATCCAGGAAGGAGACCTAGGATTAGGAGGATACAAACTCCAGCTTCAACACACTGCAGGTCAACCACAGAAGAATACACCGGCATGAGCAGTGTAATGTTAATCACAAGGAAGAAGACTAAAACAAAGAAACAAAAAATCCTGTTATGTGAACAAGAGATCTGAAAAAAAATGTACCAAGCACAAAAATCAAAGAAAATTTAGATTTCAGGAACTAAATGCCTGCTCCTCCCAGGAAAGGAGTTTGCTTTCATATCCACAACCATATATCTACAACCATATGCAGGGTTATGACTGTAGCAGTTTTTAGTATAAAGGCATAGGGCAGTACCAGCCCACTGTAAATCCATTACAATAATGTTTTGTCTCAGCACTTGACTGTACTGTGCCCCTCACATGTACACAGGCCTTGGCATATTGCTTAGAGTCTTCAGCAAGTTAAAATGGAGAGAAATAGCTTCCTAACATTCATGCTTACATAATGACAGCTCTTTTCTACAGCTGGTCCTGACAAGATCCACACATAAACACTCAGTAGCTATTACATTTATAAGGAAGAAGCAGAAGATTACTTGTCCAAAGAGTACATGATCTAAAAATGCTTAAAACATGCATTGCAGCACCCCAGTCTTGACAGATAAAGCTCACAGTATAGACTTTTCCTGACATGCAGCCAAATATTTGCTTTCTAAATGCACCTTATAGCCTGGTCCACAGGGGGTTTCACTTGGCTGCCACAAACCGAACACTGATAGTGGGAGCCATTGAGGTGTATGAAATCAACAACAAACATCCTTCATGGCAGCACCAAATGGGCACAGCCACTATTTAAAACCAGCTGTTATTCCACAAGGCATTTGTCATTACAGCTTGGCAACACGCAAAGCTTAAATGGGGGAAAGGTTTTCTTGTATTGAAAGATCATGCTAAATATATACCTTGATTTAAGAACTCAAATGTTCCTCTTTTTTTACTGTTTAAGAAGTGTTGTTTCTAATCAAATATTTCTGCAAAATGGTTATATCTTCAGACTGCCTGCTCCAAGGATAAATTTATCTGTCTCTCTACTTATGCTGGGCACTCAATGTTACACTAGAAATGAGGACTGTGGTGGTTAGATAGAAAAGGGGAAAAAAAAAAAAACAACCAAGAGAGAGGTATTAAAGTGTTCATTGTTCTGCATAAACACAGTAAATGGATAACCAACTGCTCAGCCATACATACAGCTGGCTGCCATATACTGTCAAGCATTAGTACACATCAGCTTGGCACACAGTGCAAAACCAGGGACAGAGCCAGGCTTCTGTTAGAGCAAGTGCTTTTCCTCACAGCAGAAGTTTCCACTAACTCTGCGTGCTTATGTTCCTACTAAGGAAGTCAAAACATCAGGAGATTTCAAGGAAGATCATTCTTAGTATACAAAGTCAATGGGTAAGAAAAAATTTGTGATCTAGAAGAATAAAAATCAATATGTCTCTATTAATAGTCCTAAAGATTAATAGATCTTTGTTTCACCACAAATAAAACCTAAAATACAAATATAATCAAGTTTTAGTCATTCTTTTCCAGTGAAATTAATTTCTGGTTATATGTGACTCTAGAACAGCCATTTTAAGCATAAATTTGAACACAACGGAGTTGTAGGTGCTGTTACAAAAGATCAGAAGCTTAAACTGGCATTTTATTTTGTCCTAAACTCTAATCAAGGATCTTCAAAGGGCCTTAATTCCCATGTGCTTTAAAACAAATAATATTCAGGCATGATAAGTTCTTAGAAGAACTCTTGAATTTCCAACTCCGTGTTTTGCTTTGTTTAGCTGTATGGGCTGGGAAAAGATGTGCAGCAGCTCGCAAGAAGGGATGGAGAACAGGTAAGGAGGGAAGGTTTTGTGGCCAAGTACTGAGAGACAGCAGAGAACAGAGGAAGGAGGAGCAGGCAGAGACACGCTGGAGTGAGGTGGAGATGTGGCAACACAGCAAGAAGCTCTTTGGGTAGGCCTAACACCATCCTGACTTCAGTAGCCATTTTCTGGTTTCACTCTTTGCAAGTATTGAGAGCATATCACCAGGCTAAGTTTCTTGGGAAGCGTGGATTCCAGTCCCTAGATTGTACTAGAAATCAATGAAGTGCTGTAGTATAATGAAGATGCAAAGCTGTTTTTCACAACTGGGACATGAACTGGAAATTACAAGCTCTTCAACAGTTTTGCTCTTAGAGCCTCCTCTGAAACGCATCCTGCAGCATATTTTACAGGGGCCTCCTGGCTTATTTGTTGTGCCTATGTCCAGGTTTCTCACATTTGTACAGTGATAAATGGAGAGCTCTGGGGTCTGAAATTCTCTATTTATAAAAAAACAGTACAAGAAACACTTTACACTGTTCTACCCCTATGCCTTAAAGGGCTACTTCAAGTGGTAAAGAAAGTCACCCCTTACAACAGCTAAGTCATACTTCACATCTTCACAGGTCAGATTTTATGTTAAGACTACCAAAGAGGCCGAATCAGTGGCCCCAGCAGGAAAGGCATTTATCATCTGGGATCATTCTCAGCTACCAAAGTATCATTAGCTTTCAGGAAAATTAACAATATGAGCTGCAACCAACCTGAAGCATCTGCTAACTGGCAATAGGAGTCTCAGTTGTCCATTACGCTCCCTATTTCCCTATTTTAAGATACTCTTTTCATAACAAACAGCTCGAGAGAGTTACAACATTAGAATAAATGACATATTTGTATTCAAGAAAAAATTACTGACAGCCAATAATTCTGTATGACTGTTTAACAGAGTAATGAATGTTAAGAGAGGCCTTAAATGTTAATTTACAGTTTATACACTGGAGATTTCAACTACTCAATATCACACAGTGTTTGACTGAATGTGCAAGTCACTCATGATAAATGTGCACCTATTCCTTCTATCTGACTTAATCTAATAAAACACCGCTTGGAAAATGAAATGTAATATATATTGTCAAAAATGTAGTGATGACATATTCAGAATGAAGGCCAAAATGTGAGGCAAGGTGGAAATCTGGAATACTGCTAAGCCTTTCAGGTTTCAAAAGTAGTAACTGACATTTTATACAGAACTATGAAGAGCATTTTGCTAAGTTTGAAAGCAGTGGAAAACATCCTGGCTATACAGCAGAGCCAGTCCATAAAGACACTCTACTGAAAACATCAGATCACTATGATAACTTCCACAGAGACATGTTATGTTTGGTAACCTCACTGAAAACAGGGGCCTTTGGAAGTAAATAGTTATGCTGCTGTGTTAAAACCTTAAACTTTTCAATAGTAACGACATTAGGGCTATCTCCAAACTGATGAACCCTCTGTGTAACTCCAGCCAGGAAACTAATTGCCTTGAAGCCCTGAGAGCAGCTCACACCCTTTTCAGGTAGCAACTTTTTCAAGTGCCTTGCTGAGCTGGTCTCTTTACTTTCTTCCTCTGTATTTTGCTATCAGCCATCAAGAAATGTGAGCTCTCTAACACCCTGAGTGCTGTGTACATTTGGGCACAACATAAATGCAGCGATATTCAGATCTGTATTTTAGATTTTCAATTCTTTGTTTTCACAGAGACTGAGAATTCTTAGGATACAAATATTAACTATAAACTTCAGAGAACCAAGACAATATCCTGAAAGCCACTGCAGAGATTGGAAAATACCGCTTCCAACTCAGCATATTTTCTGATTCTATACCTCTAAACACAAAATTGTTTTTTGCCTACTTCCTTCTAGCAAAGTGGAAAATAGCCTTTATTGACATCTTAAAGCATTTTAAATAACTTAGTACAAGGAAGCTCATCTCTGGCAATATAATCCCAACAGACACAAGTTCTGCTTAGTGAACTGTAAAGGACCCATCAAAATTTTATTTTAGAAACTCTTTCAGAACTTAAATTCTCCAGTTGACCCAAATTTTATAAGCAAATATGAATTTATCCCACAGCCTTGGTCCCAATTTTCAGATCATGAAACCCCATCCTTCCTTGTGCTCAGCAATTAGTTTCTGTGGTAGATATTACTGGTCAGGAGAGTTAGACAAAACACGTTTCCTAGAATACTGGTTTATTGCTGTTTTGGGGTTTTTGCTCTTGGTAGCATATACATTTTTTACATCATGATCACATAGTAGAGTGCAAGTTTCTGAACAGCACAAAAGAAATCTTTGCCAATACAGTAATTATCTCTCTCTTTACTCATGCCTTTTAAGTGACTAAAAGAATAAGACAGCCTAGTGCAGTGATGGGCATCAGCCAGGTGAATATCCCCTTCAGCAGCCTTGTGGTGCAAATCACATTTCCAGTCTTAAAACTGCCTACTGAATATCCTGGCACGTGTTTAAAAATGGAGACTAATGCTTCAAAAACCAACACAAGGCCAGTCAGCCCCATGGTGCCAATCTATGGCCCAGGTTTGTCTTTCCTCTGTGAAAAAGAGACCTTCCTGCAGTTACCCCAAGGTGCATCAGGTGTCCATCTCCAGCTTTGGCTCTGTTCCTAACAGCTCCTTGGCACCACCAGCATAGGCCCACCACAGCTGCAGTGCTAGAAAAGTCACCAGCCAAGACTGTCTCTCACTTCCATGGAATTCCACAGGAAAAACCCACAGGCTTTGTGTTTCCTGTTAGGAAACTGCAATTCCAATCCTTCCAGCTTTCCCACTGTAAACAAGCACACTGGCTTCCTCCCACACCAGCCCACCTTGGCTCTGGGTAGTCTTCCCTGCACAATGAATGATTCTGCTGACAAATAAACTTTTTTTTTTCTCATCAGTGTCAGAGCAGAAGCTACATTTTCCCCAACTAATTCAGTGTTACTGGTCAACATTATTACCCTACAAAAATCATATCTGAGGTATGGAAGAACAAATATTGTTTCAGGCCTCAGAGGCTCCCAAATCTGAGCACGTCAAATTAACATCATCCTTCTGAGGACCCAGCAGAGCTTGAAATTCTGGTGCAGGAAGCAGTAGAGAATATCCAGGAGTGTTTTCCAGCTACTGTTCTACATCATTGTTCACCACAAAGCTGTCTGCTTCTGGTGTGCTACAGCAAAAGCAGATGCACATAAAAAAATATGGATACTTTATTGAATAAGGACTTCAGACTAGATGGAGCCTTACATCCAACAAGCTAAACACTGAAAGAAATAATCTTATGCCATGATATTAGACATCATGCAAGCCTAGAACAAGTTATATATAAGTGAATTGAAACAGGATAATATCCCATAAGCATAATGAAATTTCTTATTCCGGAGGTAAAGTAACTTCAGAATGCATGCCTGACTGGAAATGAAAATATAAAAGAGAAAGCGACATGAATAAATGAATGATGAAGAAAGGAAAGGGGGAGCAAGGGTGGAAAGAAGCAGTGCCAAGGAGACTCAAATTGAAAAAGATCAGAAAGATATTCACAGCAACTGCAGGCTAAAACCCAAATTAATCAGAGTGAGAAACTAAGGATTATCTCAAAGAACATTCTTAAAAACTTTACTGAGCCATAGATATCCCTGACACTACTATATTGCAAACCTTAGGCATTCCATAGACTTAAAGACAGGAACAGCTACCAGCTGAAAATTGACCAAATTTAAACAAAATTAAGAAAAAGGACCAAAGCTGAAAGGCTAGTCCTCCAACAGCACTGTTGGAAAGCAATAAAAGCAACACAAGCCTTATATTTGCAGAAGGGTGGGAAAATGACTGAAGATATAAGTTCTTCAGTCCTCTTATTTCATCTCTACCTCCTTCACCAGCTATTCATTTTCTTCCCCTAGTTCTTTCTTACACCTTCCCTGGTTTACCTTTAAGATGAAAACTTTACTTTTCCCATCCCTTGAGCTAACAAAATTATGAAGTCCTATTCTCCCTCGTATGATGTCCACATCCAGCACAATTTTAAATATCTCTTCAAAAATAAGCTACTGTGATGCAAGATTGCATGAACTATGTAACTTCTACCCCAAGTAATGACTGTGCTCAAAATCAGGGGGTCAAACACATTGCAATATCCTTTAGGCACTTCTCTATCACTACAGATGCTCAGAGCAAGAGCTCCTGTTTTTTTAACTACAGGAACCAAGAGGAAGCAAAACCCTTAAGAAAAGCTCCAGAACCATTCTCAGTGAGGCTGACATGAGGTTTTCAGTGCCAGGCAGCAACATCACATGGGCACTCTGTCTGCATGGTTTTATCTCCCAGTGAGGATGGGCCTTCCAAAGCTTGGGCACACACGATTGCACCGCTCTGGGGAGGGGCCAGCACACAGGCAAGAGCACCAACACACACCCTAAATCCAAACCCTCTCTTTTCACCCTTTGCACATATTCCCACAGCCTGGGGCAGCTCCAGGAGGGACAGCTCCCTCACCCCACCCATGGGTGAGCTCACGTTTAACTGCAGCTAACAAAGCAGAGCAGGGAATGTGGTGATGCTCTCTTGCTCTTTCGTGGTCCAGGCACGTTTTCCTGCTGGTACTCAGAGAGCACTGCTGCCACTGCTGATTAGAGAAGTGACTGGAGCACCTTTTCTGATGAAAGTTAATGTGAAGTGGACACTTGAGACAAGTACTCCACTTTTTGCTGAATGAACCATCAGGCCCATGCAAAAAAAGAAAAAAAAAAAAAAAGAGAAAAAAAAAGAAAAAAAAAGAAAACACTGTTCTATTTCTTAACTGTTTTGTTTACTGCAAGAATCTGTCTACAACCACTGAGCCCCTGATATTTGCAGGCCTAAATGTCAGTAATGGAGATCTGTTAGGAATCCTCAAACACCCTATATTTGGCTCAGAACAAGCATCCTCCCCCTCCTGCATGAGCTCCCCCATATGCCATCACCTGACAGGGTTCCACACTGACCTGGTTCACAGGAAAACTGTAATGGTCTATTCCTGAACTGAAATTTTCAAGCACTGGAAGAGAATTTCAGTAAAGAGTCAGGTACATGGATGTAGATTCCCCAATTCTTAGTGTAGTTCAGGTGCTCTGGGAAGGTTAACTGCAAATCAGTGTTGTCAAAAATTAACTTTCACCTAAAAAACCCACATACACCTAAGGAGCACTATGGGCACATGTTTGTAACCAAAGGCATGTATTCCAGTTGAGCTGCACAAGGAATAGAACTCATGGCTATTTTACAGAAATCTCTACCTTCTGCACATACAACTACAAAAGTAATTTGTGTTATTCCTTTCTGCTCATGCAATACTCTCAATGAGCAAGTAGTGACACACAGTGTGTACTATAAACATCTAGTCAAAGTTGGAATGCATTTGCATGAAGTAATAATAATAAAAAAAAAACTTATAAGCTTGGTTTATGTCCCAACTTAATCAGGTCTGAGGAAATCTGGTTTATTCCACAGATAGTTGAAACTATTTAGAACCTGGTTAACAAGGTTTATTAGAGAAAAACAAAGATGCATTAGTACCCTTAAAATAGCCAGAGCTCATCATTTACTTCATGTGGCTCCTCAAAAGATTTAGAAATGGTTGCATCACAAGTATTAGCTGATCCACCTCAGACATCCACTAGGTGCTTTTGTTATAAAAACATGCTCTACACAACATGCAATGGAAGTAAGGAAAACCACTACAGAAAGAAAATCTGCCTTTAGGACTTTCCAGATTTTATTTCTAGACCAGTCAGCATCTTCTAATTACTTAGAAAGTTATTTCAGTATCTCTGAATCTGCCTAACCACTGTGCTGAGTGACCTGAGAGAGCAACCAGTCCATGAAATCACACAGCTCCAGCCTTGAGGACTGGGGCAGGGAAGATACCGATGGTGTTTACAGAGTACAGCCTCCCCTTTGCCCCTTCCCCCTTCATTTCTTACAGAAACCTGATCAAGGAAAGGTTGGAACAGCATATAACCCCCCATCCATCTTCACTACTAAATTCATTTTTCGCAAGTCCAAGGCTGACCAAAGATTTGGTTCATGTTAAACTGAGACACAATTTTTGAAAGAGTCTAAACTTAAGCTCCTAAAATTCATGGGCTTCTTATTAAATAATCTGGTTTTTGCAAGTGATGAATACTGAAGAACTCACACTGAAACCTATTACAGCCCTAAAGTCACACTAAAATTAGCCCATGGAAGTGCCAAAACACACACTGCTCCCAGCAGAGCCTCCATGACAAAAATGCAGCATAAAGCACGCCTTATTTTGATTGGCAAAATAAACTCCCTGTTCCAGGAATGAAACTGATTCTATCACAGGGTGACTTAGCTTCTGTGTAAGGAATAAATTAGCAACTGAAACAGGAGTGACCCGCTTCAGGCCATTAATGCTGGATTTGGTTTCAGGTTTTTTTTTATTTCCTTTTTCTTTTTTTGAAGGCTACCTGGGGCAGACCAGGCTAAGCCTGAGGAGTGATGACCTCATCTTTTGTTCAGCCTGCCAGCCAAGGTGGTGTGGAACAGCCTGCATGAATTCTCAGTAGAGCCACAATTTGTGTGAAAGCCCAGTGTGTTGCAGCTTATTTTTCCCTTGGCTGCTCCAGCATATGCCTTCTGTATGATTTGGCCTCATGCTCAGACCAGCCTTAGTTGATGGGGATTTTTTCTGAAACTTCTATACAAAAAGGTATCACTTCAGGACACAATAGTGCAAGGCTTGAGAAGAGGCTGTTAGCATTAACCAGTGCCTCAAGTTCCTGGATTCTTTTTGGTTTTAACACCCAGGATTTACACATGTAGAGACCCCTAAACTGGTTGGGACTCAGTTTATTTAGAAGAGCTTTCACCATCTGTTCTTCCATGTCCTGAAAACATGAAGAAAATACACTTCACAAGCAGCTACAAACACAGATGAGCTCTGCAGTTTATATCTGGAATATTCTGTATACAGGGAAGATAATTCATAACATCTGAGGTTTCTCCTTCAGGCATAAATTAAGGATTGAAGCTGTAATGCTTTCACTTTTTGCCACAGTGAAAGAATTCTCCGGTTCACATGAATTCACCATCATAGATCTTCATACTATGAAGTAGAGACCCAAACTCTTTGAAACTAAGATGACTTAAAATATTTTCTAATTAAACTGTTAAACATGACTAATACATCACCTGTCATCACATAGTTCTTACAGAGATTTTTTTATTACCTAGACAGTAAAACCTCTGAATAATTAGCAAGCTAAGTTACAGCTACACCATTTTTAAACACCTTCAAACCACAATCCAATGAAAAAAATCCATGAATATCTACTTGCCTTAAAGTACAGCTTCCAGCCCTTATCCCTGACTTTTCAATCCATTCCTACCTACTTGACAAATGATGCCTCAGCAAACACTGCCCCAGTTTTCCAGACATTATAGGTATCAGTTGCCTAACTGCTGGCAATAAGGCATTGGAGCTTCCCTCAAAGGATGTCCTGCTCTGCAAGCTCCCAAGGAAGCAGGAGCCTGCCCACCCCTGCATGAGCAGCCATTCCAGGCAGACAAGAACTAATCCCTTCCCACTCTCCTCCTGCAAGGACTCGTATTTCCACACTTCACTCCCAGGTAAAGTGGTTTGACAAGAGGCCACCACGCCTGAAGGCTGGATAATACTTCATTCCCAGCACTTATTGTCGGTGTCTGCTGTCACAGCGCTATGCTGATGCCTCCCTGAAGATGGCAAACAGTTCTCCTTCACAGGCCTGCTTCTCCTGCCTGCCATCTTTAGAAGGGCCAGATCTGCCTCGAGACTCATGAGAAATAGTGTGTGTACAAAGGGGAGGGTCAGCAAGCAACATCCCTTTGAAGGTAGTCATAAAGCCTCCTGCCCTCAGAACCAGTCATGTCCTTTTTTGTCCCCCTCTATAGACAGAATATTCTTTCTTGTCTCAACAGTGCAGAAAGCTGGCAAAGTCAGTGCAAGAGCTGACAGAAAAAAGTCAGAGAACCCTGGTCTTGGCATTTACTGATGGTTCGTTTTCTATACTTATTTCTTCCTGGACAATCATACCTCTGCTGTTCCACTGCAGTGCTTTCCATAGGTTATGGAATTCAGAGCGACTCAGGCATAGTTAAATTATCTCTTGTTTTTGCAGGGCATTTATTGTAGAACTGGCAAAAATACCACTCAGGGGTTTTGCAACAAAAAAGCACCTTTGCATCAAAATCAAAGACTGTACAGTACTGTGCGGATTTCATTAAAGGTTCCATGTAACAGAAGTCTAACATTAATCATTTTGATTGCTTTGGTTAAAATTTTGCCCATTTATTATTAATTTTATGCATTAAAAATTAATATGGAGCGATGTTATTTGCCCATATACTATACCCAAATTCACAAGCAAATCTTAAAATAATTCAGTTATGAAACAACAATGGTTAATGTCCTCATGAGAAATTTCAGGCTTTTATTCCAGTACAGAAGGGGAGGAAAAGAATCAGATAGAAGAAATTAAGAAATTTCTGTCCCCTCCAGGATTAACTGTGACAAAACACCAGCATGTCTCTTTGAACCTTAGCTAACACTGGTTTTAGGCTGCTTCCAGCCCAACTACTACAGCCCACAGCCCATCTGGGGATGCAGGACATGCACAGGGCCTCCCAGATAAGAAAGGAGAAGTATCTCTCTGCTCCAGCCAGTGACAGGATAGTAAAGAATGTCCTTTATCAGGTGAACTCCTGCACTCTCAAACCAGCTCACTTCCTGTCTTTCCTGGCTCCCCGTCAGCTTCACCCAAATAAGCTCCATCCCACAGCAATAATCTTTTTCCATGACAAGCCCTCAAAACCCCCAGAGGTTTAAATGGGAACATGACAACAAAGCCAGGAAACACACACTAGTTAAAGGAAGGACAACTGTCTATTAATATGATCATGAGCAAAAGCATCTGTCCACTTCTTTTTCTAACAATCTTACTTTCAGGCTCCACTCCAGTTTATGAATACATAAAAGAGAAATTTCTTGCATAAATTATTCACCATGAATTAAACATCCAGCTACACATAGCTGACAGATTTCTATTAAAAAATAAAATGATAAGTCATTTATATAAGCTGTCCTTTTGGCAAACATTCAATTTCATCCTGTTACATGGAAAACAGATATTTTCAAGTGTCACATTATGTCAAAAGGAAACTTATACAATAGGAATCATATTTGGAAGAACTTTGCACGTTCCCTGAGTTTGCAAAGTTGGGGTTTAAGAGTTATTTTTGTTTGGTGTTTTGTTTAAGAAAAGTCCTGGGGAAAAAAATATTTAATAAAGTTTACAAAAAAGGGAAAAAATTTTTGAAGAGACAATGTATGAGAATCGTCACCCCAGTAAAATCACTTCTGCAAGTATAAAATCAGGACTTCTACATTTAGAAGAAAACACTTCAATTTCCTTCGAAGTTTCTCCCAGACAAACTAAACAAGTCTTTTCCAAACCAAACCCCAGAGAAGTGCCTCTTTTTTCCTGCACAAAATCTAATTTGTTATTTCTCAAAAGAAAGCTGAGTGCACAAAAGTAACTGAGAAGCATCAGTTTCCCTTTTTTTTTTCCCTTGCTTTTTTCCCCCATCTTTTAAAATTATTTCATGCAATGAGGACATTTTAAAACCAAGTGTTGCTCAGTTTGAGGGAGGCCAGAGGAGGTCCCAGCGACAGCCCTACCCCGCAGAGGAGAGCAGCCCCCGGCACAGGGCTCCCAGCAGTGCTGGGTGCTGGACAAGGAGCAGCAGCACTCGGGCTGCAGCCCTGCCTGCCCAGCACTGGGAAACCCTCCCAGCCACCACAGCTGCTAAAAATTAACTTTCACCTAAAAAAGCCCACATACACCAGGGCAGCTCTCACATGCCTCCCACCTGTATTTCCGCTGCTGATGACACATTTGCTGCTGGCAACCTTCACAACAGCCCTGCACCATCTAGGTTCTAATCATCCTGATTCTCAGATGGAAGCAAAACAGGTGTGGTTCACGTTAGGAGAAAGTTATGGGGACCCAGTGTGATCTTAATTTCAGATCTGCCTGCTGAAATCTTACTCTGTGCATTAGCCCACCTTCAGGCTTATCATTATGTGTAAAAAACTTAACCCTGAGAATTTAGTTCCAGCAGGCAGTATTGTGTTAGGACAAGGGCCTGCCATGCACAGTGGCCATTGCCCAGTAAATGTTTCCCTTTCTGTGGTGTTGCTTTTTCCTGCCCTGCATCAGTGGCTTGAATTCAAATACCTAAAGTAGGTTTTACAGCAATCTGAAGAATGGAACGGTGCATGCATCTGAACAGTGCAGCCAATTTCTCTAATGCATTGCCAGTTGGTTTTTCTGAGGGAATGTAACCTCCTGACTAGTAACCTGGTTTGCATTTTTATATTTTACACGGGGTTTTTTTGAAGAAAGAGGACCAGTTTGACTTCAGAAAGTTAAAAACTCAGAAGGCAAACATCAAATAATTTCACTGATCTTTGAACTGAACTTTGAACTTAAAGGAGATAACACCAAAAATATCCTGTCTGCCTTTCACCCTAAAGCACCGCCTTCCTTTTCACCTGGGGATCAGATGCATAAATGGAGCCTCCTCCTCACCGTATTGTGGGGAATGTAGCTTAGAAAGTTTACCAGGACAGGCATGCCAGCCACATGTCACTGTGCATGTGTCTGGCCTCCTTTGCCAGTGCTGCCAAGCAACCCAGCCACGGGGAAGGCAGTGCGTGCCCTCAGCTGAACTCAGCCGTGCTGCAGCACAGGCAGGCAAAGCCGTGAGAGCCTTCGGAATCATCTTTGCTGCTGAAGCAGAAGATGAACTCAAGGTCAGTGCTCCAGGGAGTAGGAGGACAGAGGACTCAGGCAGTGCCGTTACACAGCTGGGATGTTAGTAAGAGAAGTTAAAGAACATTTCTGAGAGAGGGTATACTCACTGATGTTTTCGTGCTGGCTGACCCATTATTACAGAGGACATGCCATATAGTGTATTCCTGCTCTGTTTCCTGGCCTTCAGAGGGGGGAGTGGTGGTTTTGGTTTTTGTGGGGCTTTTTCATTTCCTCCTATCCCCATTCCACTCAAATATTAATGAGGAAATTGACAACTTGAATTCACCTAGTCTTACTCAACAAAGCAACAAATTGTGTTTGCTGGAAGCAGTTCTGTGCAAATCAGCAACTATTAGATAACTGAGGGGTCTCATTTACTCCAACAAAAATCTGTTGCTTTGCCCCTGTTTGACAAGCTGCAGATGGGCTGGGGAATGTGTGTTCAGATGGATAGAATTATGGTGGGTTTACATTCAGAGCAGCAGAGAGCTGAGGCTGAACACTACAAATAAAAACTGACCCATCTGGTGGGAGCAGATTGCATCAGAGGCTGCTTCTTATTTCTCTTGCAAAAACTCTACACACTAGACAACAGTCACACTCTGAGAGGAACAAGCTTTGTGCTACCAGTTCTGGGAGTGGACAGACCCTAGCCAGAAACCAAGGCCTAAAGGAACTCTACCTCAAGTTTGAAAAGGTTGGGAATTACAGTTTGAGTCTCCTATTGCAACTCTGGTTCTGACTCTTTCCTTCATCCCTGTCACCTTGTTTCTACCACAAGCCTGTGCACATGGACACCAGTGCAAGTCTCCTGATCTCCTCTAGGTACTTCAGTTTTCCAGTGCCAAAGGGGAACATAAAAGCTAGTTAATAAATATATATACATTTAATATATACTATATTGAAAAGAAATTATTTCACAACTAGCTTTTCAGGCTGTTTCTCAGATCTGAATCCATAGATGTGTACGCATGCCCATAGCTTGGAAAGCACTGCATCACTCCTGCCAGGGAGCATGGCAGTGACCCAAATCTCTGCCACACATGCCAGCACTCAGCATGAGGCACAAACAAAATCATAACCTCAGTCTCACTGAACATGCTGCTCTCAGACCATCATACCATCACCAGCTACTGCCAGGACTAGGAGATCAGTGTTTCAGCTTTCCCACTTTTAAAAGAGCCAGTTGCTGGCATGGTCTGTCTCTTCCTCAGAATGTGCCAGTGGTACATAGGCTCCACTGAAAGACAATAGTTCATGATATAAAGCCTAAATTTTTCTTCCCTTAATTTCAATCTGTTGCTCATCATTATGGAAATGAAGTCTCGTTCTTCTTGGCATTTACACCCTTCAGAAACTTGAAGATTTTAATGTTGTCACAGAAAATAAGTTTAGTTTTTATGCTTTTTTAAATGGCCCGAGCCAAGTTCACCTCAGCTGGGAAAGAGACTGGAGCATGAGCCAAGGAAAGCCTTTCTCTTCACTTCCACTTTTTAGAGCAAAAACTTAAGCAGAGAAGTGGTACTTTCAGCCCTTACTCCTTTACAGGTTCGTGTAAAGCAATGGACAAAAATTTAATTTAGAACAACCTAATTTTTCTTGCTGAAGCAGCTGGCTCTCCAGATGGACACATCTCTTTTCTCAGAAAGATGGACAGGCGCCTTCTCTGTCAGAAGTTACTAAGTTCTCATTATTAGCATTGAGCTAAATGACAGATAGCACCGTCCCCTGGTCTCCCAGTGCTATAGGACTGAGTTAGGAAAAACATTTCCACTCACTGAATCAACAGAATCATTTTAGAGTAATTTTTGGGGAGGCTGTTTGTCTGGGGATGTCTAGCTGTCAACAAAGAAGCCAGAGTTGAAAGCACTATGAACTGTAAATAAAACAGAGAATAGCACTACCATATGAGCTCTGCACTTGCTTTGAAACCGCTTCCTTTTCCTGCCCCAGCAGAGATGTGCATAACCTGACTGAACATATTCATTTGTTCAGCAAGGCTGCTGGCTGTTTCCACCTCTCCAGACAAAGGGCTGATTATTTCCTCTCACGTTAATGACTACTCCTATAGGCAGGTAGGCTGCCATCTCTCTCTCTCATCACTACCTTTCCCTTTCACAAAAAGAAAGATCCCTCCCTGTGGTACTGAGGGGAACACAGAGCCCTTTGCACTATCTGCAGTACTTGCCTGGCAAAAAAAGGCCAGGGCTTTTACTGCTCTGAATACCCCCTCCTGAGACCCACTATATTGTCAGTTCTTTTAACCAGCCTCATAACCATGCCCTTTGTGAAGGTCTGAAAGGCAAATCCATCCTTGGTGTAACACTACTGCCCTCAGTAGAGTATAACAGAGTTGAATTTGGACCAAGCTTCCGTTTGATTTGCTTTAAAAGTTTCTTTGCCCATGTGTTTAATTATTACAGCAGATTTCTTCTTTCCCAAGTCTAAACCTCATTTCTCTACCTGCTATTTAATCTTAGCATGGTCATCGGAGTTATAGACGTGCCTACATGAAGCAGATCAATAGATGATCCATCCCTGCCAGTAATAATTCTTTATCAGATATGTCTTTGCCAGTTGCCTTTTTAATGTTTTTTGTGTAGGAGGTAAGGGGGCTGGCAAGTATTTTTGTTAATTTGGTGTCTTTGTTTATGATAGATGGAAAGCTTGCCAACAACACACCAAATGCTCTCTAATTAAAGTCAGTTCAGTGGCTGTGATTAGATGAGTTGTGACTGACTTCTAAACCCTTTGCTTCCCAGTCATAAATCCCTCCTGCTCCCCAATCACCTGCAGTGATGACTAATGCCAGGTTCCCCTAGTTACACTGGAAAAGGGGAGGTGCTTGGGGATTAGAAAAAGTCTGCTGCCTCCAGCTTATTTTCAGGCTTTTGGGACAATGAAAAAAATTAAATATGATGAAGGAAGCCATATTAACTATATTGCTCCTGTCCTTTTCATTCCTGGCTGTGTTAAGTGCCATACACAGCTCATTTTATTTTCAGTTGATATTAACTGCCATTTCCTGACATGCTTTCCTCCATTCATTTCCTGATTCATTTGTCATTATCATTCACACATGAAGGCTTCCACTGCAGTAGCCAGCATCCCTATTAAAAAAAAAAAAATCCACACCACACCAACAACAACTTAGGGGTCCATTCTTCTCTCCTTCACCATAACCATGTCAGCGTATCTGTGGATTTTTACTCCTGACTTACAACAGCAAAAAACAACCAAAAGGTTCCCTCCTTCCCAGTGCTGGGCATCCCCAGCTCTAAGGCATGAAAGTCAATAGCTCTCAAGCACAGATTCTTGTTAGAGATAAAAGTAGGTAGGCATGATAGACAGCTTAAGCATTCCCCACATCTTCAAGTGCAGTTTACAAGATGAAGTAACTGCAATACTAATAAGCTTATCTTTTATTATAAACACAAAGCCCAGTTCCATTATGAAGTAAGAGAATAATCATGCATCTTCATTTTATTTCCAGTTCTAAGGGAATTGCCACTCATCCCCACATTTCCTCTGTAAATGGCTCCATGGCACAGGTAGCTCATTATACACAACTACTTTTCCTGAAGCTGGGTGGCTTGAAAGAGCAAGGCTACAAAAATTAAGAAACTTCTCATAAAATTTA
Organism: Nicator chloris; assembly: GCA_013400495.1. Classification (NCBI taxonomy): domain Eukaryota; kingdom Metazoa; phylum Chordata; class Aves; order Passeriformes; family Pycnonotidae; genus Nicator; species Nicator chloris. The sequence goes on along the minus strand of WAAE01014621.1, from coordinate 68,159 downwards.
CACAGCACGTTTTTTATAGCACAGATTTCTCAGGGAATTCCCATTCCTGTTATCCACCTTCTCTGCTCTACCACCAGCACCTACAAAGGTAAAAGCAATTGCAGTCTTTCACCACGCCAGAGATAACAGCAAATTGTTTGCCTATGAAATATGTCAACAGTTCTCAGCCTCAGCCAGAGAAATTCTCAGAAGCTAAGAACTCATGAAGCACTGGATCTAATTAACTCTTTGCACATTTTAAATAGGGCTTGTTAACAGAAAATGTTCCTTGAGAAAACATAAGGAGTGATCTCTTACCTAGAGAGGTTACACAGAAAGAGTTGGGCTACTGACAGCCTTAAGTGTCTGATCATCACTAATGACAAAAGGCTTTTTAGATTTCTCTCTGTTTTAATTAATCTGTTTTTGTTGTGAAAATAGGGTTAAGGACAATTTGTTCCTTACAGTTTTCTTTAAAATGGTCTTAGATACCAGACCACAGAAGTTGGTTTGTCTTTTTGCATCTGCTCCGTAATAGATTATTCTAATCACAAACTCCTCCTCGTAAAGAAAAAGGAAAGACATCTCTGCAGTCTATATTTCATTTTTGTCCCCAGAACCAAGAATAGCATCTCCTATAGGAACCTATAGCCAATATGATATATTCTGGCCATAAGCCATCATAACCACTAGCTAGTCTGTGTCCCAAGGTATTTCCCCCTAGAGTGCTGTGCACCGCGGCTCTCCGAGCAGCAGCAGCAGCTCTGCGGTGTGCCTGCCGCCGCCAGGACAGCTGCCATGCAGTCCTTCAGGTGCCCCGCAGGTTGGAGCGGGGCGGTTCCTGCCCAGCCCCGGCAGTGCTGCAGGGGCCAGCCCCACAGCACACCCCCCAGCTGTGCTGCCGGGGATTTGGTCATGGCAGGAGTGTCAAACACAGCTGCTGGCACCGAGCTGCTGCTGCTTTTGTTCCAACCCAAAAGCCAAACCACTGCCCATCCACGCTGTATAAAAATCCCCACCGGTTTTGGCAATCCTCAAACTACAGCAGGACCTCTCTATCCTCTATGGAGAAAGCGATGCTACATTATGGGGGAGATTATGTGAAATCAATATCTAACATCACAACAGAGCATCTTTGCCATGGATAGTTTGTTGAGTGTTAGTTTGTGGTGTGCTCCAGTTTTTTTTAAATAAATTCAAAATTCTATCTTCAGACAACAGTCAAAGCACACTTTTTTGCAATTTAAAATCTATAATGTTAGACAAGAGCCTTATAGAGGATTAAAAATCAGAAATAATAAAGAATAACCATACACACACCCCAAATGTTGAATTACACCTTTTGATAACAGCATGTCATACGGATTTGCTGCTCTTAGTGAAGGGGAAGGGAGGGAGGATAAGAGCAGAAGAATCCTATTCTGTCTTCAACACCAGCTGGAGAAATCTACTGGATCCAGCTGAGCATTTGATCAAGCTGAAATCTGTAGACAGGTTGACAATCTGATTAGTAATCTTCCTTGCAAATGCAGCAAGTACTCATTTGGGGGAGGGGAAAAGAGCAGGAGGAAGAAGTAAAACAAATCCTGCAACCATTTTAGTTGCTCAGCCGTGGTTTTCAACCCTTTAACTGCAAATTGTACCAAATGCCAAATCAATTGTTCCATGACCTTGCACTAAGTGAAAGGGAAAACAAGAACCTCTTAAAATTATAAAGGTAGGCTATCACAGCTTGAAAAAATAGTAATCAATAAACCACTTCCCATTTAACAACACTCCCTCTAACCAGATTGGGATTGAATCCACTCTGCCTACACTATGCATTTGGGGGCAGAAAACAAAATAAAAAAAAATACACCAACACCACATTTGGGCCAGACAACGCATATAGGACACCAAATTATCCTTTTATGATTCAAAGTCATATAATTAACAGTATGCACCTTATTAAGCCACAGAAGTTACAGACTGAACTTATGAACACCTATATTCTCACAGCAGAAGCAGCATAATCCATTCTAATTCTGTACCCCTTTCTCCTAAGTATCCCAAGTCTTACTTGGTTTTAACCTCCATCTGCACTGAAAGGTCAGGAAAGATTGTTCTCATTTCTGCCTATATGCCTTTGCTTCCTGTCTATAACTATGAATTAATACTCTGTGAGGTTCATTTATTTGATTTTTGCCATTTCATGGTTATTCTTCACTTCCCACCTATGTCCTCTTTTTCAAGCTGTAGCATATTGCTGGGACTCTCCTAACAGCTTCCTTGCAGTGGTACATAAATACTTCTAAATTGCACACAAATTATTTTAAAAGCTGACTGGGCATTTCTGGTGTATACAACACTTGGTATAACAAGATTCAGGCCCTGACTGGGGTCTCTGGGCCTTCCCACACACAGATGATGGGCACATACCCACAACATTAGATTGACAATTGTTAGTGTCCCGGTATTACAGAGGGGAGAAGCTTATGGCACTGAGGAACAGGATCATTTGTAGTAGAAGCAGCTCCCAGAGGTGTATTTTTTGGTTCCAAGACATTTTCAGTCTCCAAATCCTTCTTGCCTACTGTGTTTCAATATTCCAGTTTCCTCATTTCCCTCTCCATGCTCCATTCCTCCCCTTTCAGTTTAGAATACATCCTAGTGGACATTTGCAACCTTCCCGACTTTTCTCCCCTTTTTTTCTTGTGGGCACGTTTCCTGTTCCACACATCCAGAGTGCCTGTGACAACCTCACATGCAGCAACCTCACTGCTGCCCTGTCTGCACACACCCCCAGGACAGCTCCTCTGCCTATTGCCCACAGTTTCCTCTGCCTCCAGGTGGGCAGCCAATGCAGCCACAGTGCCGTGTGGTTTCTGATTAGGTCTGAAACCTCTCCCCAGGTCGTTCTATTTTGCTTCCTTAGTTGCTGACCTCCAGCTGCCCTGGTGCTTCAGGCAGGTCTCTCACAGTGCCTTCATCGTGGCAATGTTACATGCTGAAGTTGTTCAGCCAGGCTGTTATTTGAAGCAGCTCAGAATTTCTAAAATAACATTTTCTGTTACAGCTGTAGGCTTGGCCTTATGCACCACTGCATCCAATGCTTTGCTCCTCTTCCTCGAGCAGCTGCCATTCCCTCTGGAGTACTGGCAAGCTGCTTTCCTTAGAAAAACCATCAAAGCCCTTGCTGCACTCAGTAAGTGCCTCTCATCATGAGGAATGGGGAGTGGGACTTAATTTCCAACCAGTTTCCCTCAGTTGCTGCTCTCCTGGAGCAAAGCACAACAGTTCGTGCTCCCTGGGTGTTGGCCAGCCAGGCAAAAAGCCTGAAGAGACAAGCAGAGCAGCACAAATAATTCCCTGTCTGGTGCATTATCCTTGCTTAAATCCAGTATCCTGTTTATTATCCAGAATATTAAACTCATGTCCTGCTTCTCTGCAGTCAGGAGAAATTTAGACTGTGAAGGTGGATCATTTTTTGGGAGTAAGCCAAGCCAGGAGTGCCAGGCCTCTTGTTCTCCTGGTCTAATTTGTTGACACGTATGTACACACTTGGGGAAGACCAGGCTTGACAACAGCAATTTGCAGCTAATAACTTACAAATGCAGCAGTGCTCTGAATAACAGCTCAGTTTGCAGCACCAGCCAGGCTGCCTCTCCAGCTCTGGTGCCTGCAAACACCACCTGCAGCTCCAGGAAGCCACTCAGACCTCATGGGCAAGGTCTGTTTTCTCCAAGGCCTGAGCTTGTCTTGTAACACAAGATGACAGAATACACAAGTCTGTGCAATGTCTCCTCACAAACACTGGGCAGATGCACAGCACTATTTGCCTCCCATCAAAGAGCAAGTCATGATGGAGCATTTTCTCTCCATCCACTTCCAAACTCAAAAAATGAAGTTCCAAGGGAACAAAAACGTTCATTGCCCCATGTCTAATTCAGCACACATGGTTTAAAAAAGTGTAGATGAGGATTATTGAAGATCTTTCAATATCTAATTTTTTACATCTTCAGATGAGGTTCTCTTGAAAAATACCAAGACATTCAAAATGAGTGTTCAACTAGATTAATATTGTATTTCTAAGAATTTTTTCAGAGAACAGGGGTTACAGTGGTGAAATAATCCAAAACCCTACTTTGGTTCTGGGGGAAAAAAAGAAAAGAATCAATTGAAACCAAAATAAGTATTTACTTTTCCCCCCATTTTATTGAAAAGTACATACACAAAGGTTGAGTAGAAAAAGTGAACTGAAAGGCAAACCCAAAACTGTGTTTAAACAAACTCCAGCTTTTGAGCAGCTCTTTCTAGCATCAGTCTATAAGCTACTCTGCTCTCTTTGAATCCTACAAACTCTTCAATAACCATAGAACTCCTAGGCAGGCAAATATATTTTTGCAAAACCTGAGCCCAAAAGAGCAGCAGATTAAACCTCTTCATGCTTGAATCATCCCATAAATGTACAAAAGCATCTGAAAAAAACTAGATTCACTGCTGGAACAGTAGGACAAAGTTGCACTGGACAGCTTGGGAAGCTACATAAAAATCTCATCGCTTTCTGTAGACAAGCATTACCTCTCCAATCTCTATTCCATGTAACCCTGTTTTGAAAAGATGTGATTGTTCCTCTGTCTTCAAATGTACAGCAGTCAATTGTATTTCTTCCAGACTGTTTGATGAGGCCACTAGAGCATTTAAAAATGCAGTTCCATTCCCAAGAAAATATTGTATATTCGAGTTTGGATAATGCCTCAGCAAACACAAAGGGAAGCATGTGTGTTTCCAGAGGAAGCAGCCTTACATCTACACAGCTGGATGTCTATGGCACATCACTTAGACAGCCATGCTGCTCCTAGAGCTCATTTTCACATACACTACAGGGTTAGATATATAGGACTTTTTTTAATTTTTTCTACTGTTTTGACAGTCATTCTGAAACATTATCTGAGTTTAAAGGGCTCTTTTGCAAATCAGCCGATTTGAAATCAGATCCAAGATCAACACAGCCAAGTCTTTGAAGGCACATTTTTCCAGCTGACACAAATACGCCACCTTTCCTTGGTCACTAATTAGAGCCATGTTGAACTTTAAGTCTGGCTCTGCTGTATGCTCACAGAAACTTCAAAAAGGCAGGTAAAGGCACAAAATTATTCTCTCTGAACCTTTGGCTAAATTGCTATTCCCTCCATCGCCATGGCTGCTGGGAGTTTACTTGGTTCTTTTTGCTACAGATTACGGTAGTTTTTGTGGCACCTCACACATCACTACTTTCACATACTTGAACACTTCATTCAAAATAAACAGAAATCGCAGTCATACCCTCAAAGGGTTAAAGAAGGCGATAACAGAGAAATCCTTTTTAAAAAACCTTAGACTCAGTGACATGCTCCCCAAACTTCCTGTGTTACCTGAGGTGACCACAGTTCACCAAATGTTAACCACTGTGAGCATCACACACGCTACACTGCTATCACAGGCACACAGAAGGGCAGGTCACAGACAGCCTCCTCAACTATTTTTGCTGTGCATCCTCGTGTACCCATCTTTAAGACGATGCAAGCTGATGTCAAAACTGTAAGACACCCTATTAAGCAGTTGGAAAACATTATCGGTTTGAGGCAAATAAGGCACAGCTTTTCCCTGGAAATCAGCTTATTGCCATTGGAAGACTCTGCACAGCAAGGATAATGCTGCACACAGTCTTTGTGTTTCTCTGTTTCATGGTGAATAAATATGTACATACATAAATCAAGTTATGTATACAGTTTATCTGCAATGCAGTCAAGAACTGTGTCTGCAGTACATAAGAAAACACTCAAACTAGCTTTGGGCTGGACAGCTCTTATCCATATCAGTAAGACTGTAGATCCCTGGGATCCACTAGGGCCTGCACAAGCCCATTCACGATCCCAAGTTTGCTCTCAATAACTCAGATCATGCTTCATAAGCATGGCTGCTTTCAGAGAGGAGTTTTACCAGAACTGTTGTCCTTGAGTCTTCACAAGGATCAGTTCTACCCTGGGTTGAAGTAAAAGTATGCTCCTACTAATCCCTTAAAGTCTGCACCTTGCCTTTCCGCAGAGAAACTGACCCGGGACACGTTATTGTAACTCCCCACATGATGCTAATGCCACAGTTGATCACTTGGACTGAAAAAACAGGAAACAGTTTAACAAGGGTGCCTGAAAAATACTGGAAGACTTCTACATTCCTGTTCCTTATGAACATATGGTCTAGCAAGATGATGTACATTCCTGCAGAAGTGCTCAAAAAGCTCCCATACATGCTGGTATATTAGGGATAAAGCTATTGAAGAACCTCTTCTGAAAGCACACTGCCTCATGTGACTGGCTACTCATTGGGGAGACATTCCTGAATAGTATGCATAATTGAAAGCCAAGCTTTGCAATTACAAAGTGAAGAAAACAGGAGAATTGTCTTGTGTATAACTACTCTTTCTGAGACAGCCTTAAGCAATTTCTGTCTCCATGAATATATCACAAAATACATTTTCAAGCAGACAGAAGAATTAACATACAGAACTATTGTGAGATACATTTTATTCAAGGGAATCAGTGTAATAGAGGGAAAATAAATTCTTTGCCATATTATACAGGAGGGAGACCATCTGCAGGACGGACAAGATATTTCATGTATGGTAAACAGCCTTTTCATCAAATCATGATTCCAGGATCCTGCACACTGCCTTACTGGGAGAGCAGCATCACTGCACAGACCAGAGACAATCATCTACTGACCAGAGATGGCACTGCTCCTGTTTCCCAGGTCCTGACACCAGGACTAAGATTTCAAGTGTAATTCCTTAAACATGATTCCTAAAGTGTTCCAGCTTTTCAGAGGATGCACTAATTTACATTTAACCTTCTCAGACATCATAGAGTAAGCTTCATATAGAAAAGGTTATGATTTTAAAGAATGTCACCAAAGAAATATACACCTTATTTAATTCTTTAGAAGCAAATCTCTCATTTTAATATTACTTTCTGCCAGTGACAGAAGTATCATGCTCTCAGTCACTCACTGTTCATCCCTTCTCTTAATTCCATTACTATTTTGACCTCCTAACTGTTTCTGATAATTCTCCTATCAAGACCAAAAACTTGAAACAGTCAAGCATATTTTGACACTGCTTTTAAGTTGTGCTGAAAAAAGATTTATTTGCCAAAGCAAACCCAACACTGCTTTCAGGGAAGTATTTTATAGAGTAGCTTAATCATCATATTTTGTTGTGTTCAAACAGCTATTTCAGCAAAATTTTGTTTCGTGTCTCACAAAAACTCTCAGTAAATAAGGCTAAATTGAAATAATAGCTAAGTTAATAGAAGCCTTGAAGTCATGGAAAGAGAAGATGAGAACCGTGCAGGTGACAGCTTTAACTATGCTAAGACCTGGACAGTAATAGAAGTATTGTCCATCAGTGCTCTAATTAAAAATACTAAAGAATACAACCAACAAGAACACACCCATAACTCAACATGTTCAGTTTAACCCAATTTGATGATGTCTTCTACGGGATGCAGAATTAATTTCTCTATTTAAACAATATTTCACAACTAATGGAATTCCAGAGATCCATTAATACAGCCAAGGACCAGTTATGAGAAGTTCAACAACTGCAGGAGTTTCTACTAAGGTTTACTGCTGTAACCATTTCATTATCCTCAGTATCCAAAAGCTGGAACTTGTAATAAAGGAAGAAAATGAGACTTCTCACTTTTGCTGTCAAACCCAACAGCAACCTTACTGAATTATTCTGGCCTGAGATGGTGGTCAGACTTCCCATGAATGAAGGGATGCAGCTTACAACAGAGCAGAATGCCCAGTGATGAAAAGTAGTATGTGAAGAATAGGTTATCAGAAATTAGGGCTAAACATATCTTTAGGTGATTTTAAGACAAGAAGTAATTTTAATGTGAATTAGAATTATTTTAATATCACCTAATACAAAATCAGCCCCAGAAGATAAAAGGGCTTTGTTCAGGACAACATTAATGCAGACTCTCTCTCTTCCTTCAAAGAAGGAGAAAACCTATAGAGTTTTTTATAAATTATGTCTGATTCAGGTCTTGTGGATTTTCACAGCATACATTAGTTTCAATGTTTTTTGGGCTTGTTATCATTTCCCCCTTAACCATTTTCTCCTCCCTGGTGCATAATTAGGCATTTCCCTCAGACTATGTTGTAAATTAGATTTTTACTTGAGCCATTCTTAGCTATAAAACAGGAATGAATCTGGGATTGTACTAACAGCTTATTTACATTTTGCCATCTTCAGAAGAGACACAGCCTGGAGGAGGCCACTGCATTGCTCATAATGCTTTTCTCAGAGCCCATCTGAAGGGCTTAGAAAGCTGTGGCCTCCACAAAAGAATTCACAGGGATGTTGTGGTGTGGGTGGACAAAGGAAGAAAACAAATCAGACAAATTCTTGATGATACACTAGGAAATGGTGGGTGTGACAGAGCATGGGCTTGAGAACTACTTGTTTTACAGTAGAACTGTAATACGTACATCCAATTTTGTAAAAGACAGAGGGGACAAAAAGGAAAATTCTGAGAAACAATGTCTGTTTTCCATGGTATATTTGATGTTTGGCAAGCAAACAATCCCAAGACAGCCTCTACAAAACAGTCAATTCCTCCTGCTGCATGTTTACTGTAAGAAAAACATTTTTGTGGCCTGTTCTTCCCAGAGTCCCAAAAGTTATCTGTTAGCAGGTCAATTTATTCTTTCAGGGAGAGGACAAGAAACAAAGCCACTTCCTCTGTTATGCATTACTAATTTGCTCCAACTTGGGGGGTGGGGGCTAGCATAGTTTGGCAATACAGAAACCATTCTGACAAAATATTCATTGAGGCAAGCTGTGCAAATGCTGCTGCCAGCCCACAGACAATGGCTCCATTGTTCTGCAGAGCTGTTGATTTGGGAGCAATCTCAGAGGATCCAGCAAGAAATAAAAGGTAACATTTTTGCAAATTCAGCTCACTTTCTCTGCTTTAAGGGTGGCTTTTCTTTTTAGGAAAAGATATTGAGCTGTGCTTAGTGCCCAGGCTCTGTTAGCGTAGGCAATTGCTGCTCTGCCAATCTACTGTATGCTAATTTCAATCTAACGACCTAATTCAATTAGATGAAGCAAAGAAACGTGCTCTTGATTGTGTTTTAAAAGACTTGAATGAAGAACGAAGGTGAAAAACATGTGAGCTGAGTATGGTATTAAGTACTTAGACATGCCTTGTGGAAAGCTCTACCCCGTCCCCCCCTACTGCCTTAATCCCAGTGCTTTCAGCAGTGACCACCAGGCCAGGTCTGCTTTGAGGCACACAAGAGTTTCTGCAGCACTGCAGGGAGGTAGGTGGGACTGATACAGATCCCACACTGGAGCATAACACCAAGAGTCTGTCAGCAATCCAGAGGGATGGGAATATTTCACATCCATAGTCTTTGTTCTAACAAACCTGGAAGAATTATGCCTTTTGGAATGATAAAGAAATAGTATTCGCAACTTTTGCCTTTCAGACCCCAGCTGGCAGAGAAAAACCCACATTATTTCTTTAGTTGCCTCTCATCAATAACTTATTGGCATAGTAAATCACACTATCCTTATCTGAACATCTTTATTCTACTGAAAGGGAACACTGCAGACTTACAGTCTCAAAAATGGTAAAGTTAGACATACAAATTCATCCAGAATAATTCTGTTGATCTGTCCAACCCAGCAGCACATCTACTTTTATGCAGAACCTTAAAGAGATCCAGAATGGGCCACAAAGCAAACAATTGAACCTCAGCAAGGCCATGAGCTGCATTCATTGGAGAGAAGGGAGGCAGAGACAGAGGAAACGCACTGCAAACTACAACAGTGTACACGCAGGGTGTACTTGTTCACAAGACTTTATGGTCAGTCAAGAAATTCCCTTCCAGCAATACTGCAGTCCTCAGCCTCTTCTCTTTGCTTCCAGCTTCATTCCCTTTACTCATCTTTTCTCCACCTGTTTTTCCAGGTTGCCTCTCTCTTCTTTTACATATTTCCACAAAGTAAAACACACATTTGCTAAACAGTTCAAATACAGAGATTCTCCCAAGACACATTACAATGGGGGAGTAACTTCTTGATAATTTTATGGTTTTGAGTGGCTGAGTCTAGATCGCAGACCAGATGTATTGCCTGTCAGGTTCATCTTCCCAGGAGTTTCCAGTCACAGGGCTGCTGGAACAGGCAATTGTACACAGGAGAATCTGCAACATCTGACACAGCTACCAAGGGGAATTGTCCCACATGATTGCTGCAGGGGCTGCATCAGCCTCCTCAAGTTTCTCAGAGGGACTTCTCTGCTGTGATTTCTTGTGAGCACAGAACCCCCTTCAGTCAGCTGAGCAATGTACACAGTGTACAACTGGGTAGAAAACTATATAAGGACAAAATCCGTTCCATGCAGAGAAACACCCCACAGGGCTAGGTTTGGACCAAAGAGTATTCTTCTGAAAGTGTCCTATCTATCGAATCTAGCATGAATCAGCTGCTTGCATTAATAATTTTCACTCTAACTGGTGTCAGGCTGTTGAGTCTTATTGTTGTTATTTTTAAATCTGGGAACAGTATTCTAAAGTTGAAAACAGCATACAGATGACATTGTCTCACATAAATACACACACAAAAGTGAGGCTTTTTTTCATTTACTTCTGGCTCTACTGCTACCAGCCTCCACGTTAGACTGCATTTACTTACATTAAACATTTTTCCTTTCAGTGGTGGGAAAATAACTACAAAGACCAAAGCCCCCAGTAATGAGTAGGTCCTCCAAGCACACGTTGAAACAAGTGATTTCTGTCACCAAATTCTTCTCTTGTGAGTGGGATTAACAGCTCAGACCCCAAGTCTTATACTCACCATACATCTATTTTACAACTAAATGCCTCCCCCTTTGGAATCAGCCTCATATTCCAACAACTCCACAGTGCAGTTAATTGGAAAAAAAAATAGAAGAAAGTAACATTGACTATGACTGACAATTTAATGTGGGACTATGACTTGCAGTGCTTATTCTGCTGTTATTCACAGGCTCAGATTTGGCTGAAAAGCAATTTTCCCAGAAGGTCCAAACATAAGAGATCTCTTGAAGAGTCCTTTGAGTCATAACAAATAAAACATGGACTATTTCAGTCAATCCTACTTTTGGCCAACACATTATTTTTTGCTGAATTATCCCAAAGTCTTACTCTAGAATCAGTCTATAGTCCTTAAAAAACAAGCTGGAAGTCCTTTTATCCGAAGGGGTTTTTCTGGCAATTATGCCTGCTTCTAAAATACATTCAGCCCTTCAAAACAGTCACATGAATTGCCTTCCAGAAAACAGCACTTTCACACACCTACAGTTACCTGTAAATTGCCTTGAAATTATTCAGCTGATTAATACAGGGAGGTTACAGCAAGTGCAACAGCTCTTCGGCAAATATCTTTAGCTTGAAGTCTACACTAATTTTGTGAAGCCTAATGTGGAGACCTTGTGCCCAAATGCTTTCCAACTTTCTTCCAGCTGGATCAGACATTCCAATAAAATACATCATTTCAACCTATAAATTTTGTCTTTTACGCCTAAATAAATGCAGGATGCCAGACCTACCAGTGTAAGGATTACACAATTTATATTTTTAAATATGAAAATCAATACACTAATGATGCCAGATCTGCAAGTCAAAAGCATAATAATTTTAAACAGTAACTGGAAAAAAAATAGCTTCTAATATTGTGTTACCATCCTTTTGACACATTTCTAGTAAAGCAGCAATTTGAAAATATTTGGCCTTAACAAACTATGAGGTACAGTTTGTTAAAAACCTGTGCTCCCATTCATATCTTGGGTATTTGTTGTGTTTTTTTCTACCCTCAATCTCCTTTCTGGTTGGTCCCCAAATCTGTCCCTCCAAAAGCAGAAACGCAAATGGATGCAAGATGCAGCAGGCACAGTTTCAAGTGCCAGAAGAAAACTTTGGTGTGAATAATGTGGAGGGCACCTGAGTTATAACATACTCTGTCTGGTAACGTGTTAAGGACAGGGAAAAACTAATACCTTCAAATCTCAAAAGAGATATGAACAGCCTGTGGTAAAAAAAAGCCCAATCCTTGGGATCTGCATGTCAACATAACTCCCGTTATCCTTATCAGCAATTCATCGGTACAGGGACCTTAAAGATAAAAACTCCCCATTAAGCCATATTAATCACACTGCTTATATTGTGGTATCTGCAATGTCACAATACAAGTTAGTTATACAGCTCCCCTGTGAACCTAGCCAGCCTCAAGGCTTAGGCATCAACCCCAACATCATGGCTGGTTCAGATCAGAAAGATGCAGGAGCAGCAATGTTGATGTCCTGGTGGGATCATTTTGGCATGCCTTTTCTAGTCCTAATGTTCTTGGAAGTGTAGTATATTTGACTCTCTCAACCCTAACAGTAATCCTAACCATCACCTTAAACCTAGTGAAGTGCAAAACAATTGTTTTCCCCCATTCAGTGTCTTGAGTTCTAATGGCCTTCTTCTAGTCATGAAAAGGAATTGCTTTTCATTAGTTTATTCTCTCTCTTCATTCTTATCCCAAAAACTGCAGAGTGCTTTTTGGAAACTATTACTAGATATCAGGGATTACAATTTTTTTCTACGTTGCCAACTTGCTCTATCAGCATCAGCTCATTTGAACCTTCTGTATTGAGAGGCCTCATGGCAGTGAGGGAGTGGGAAGACGATGGGTTCATTGCATCAAACACTGTACTAACAACCTCACGTGAGCTGCCTGTTGCCTGTGTCTTGAGACATGTTTAGGTAAGGGCAGTCTTCAGTGAAAGTTCAGTGCCCTTTAATCTGCTAGAGCAGAGGTTGCAGGACAGAAGGCTGGAAGAGTAATTTCAGGACACTGGTAAGCTTTAGGTAAAATTGTTGCCTCAGCCTTGAGGCTGGCTCGGTTCACAGGGGAGCTGTATAACTAACTTGTATTGTGACATTGCAGATACCACAATATAAGCAGTGTGATTAATATGGCTTAATGGGGAGTTTTTATCTTTAAGGTCCCTGTACCGGTGAATTACTGATAAGGATAACGGGAGTTATGATGACAAGCAGATCCCAAGGATTGGGGTTTTTGTACCATGTTTTGTACCACGTTGATACCCTACCAGGATCACCTCGGCATGCCCTTTCCTGTCCCAGTGTTCTTGGAGCTGTAGGGTANCAGAGTGCTTTTTGGAAACTATTACTAGATATCAGGGATTACAATTTTTTTCTACGTTGCCAACTTGCTCTATCAGCATCAGCTCATTTGAACCTTCTGTATTGAGAGGCCTCATGGCAGTGAGGGAGTGGGAAGACGATGGGTTCATTGCATCAAACACTGTACTAACAACCTCACGTGAGCTGCCTGTTGCCTGTGTCTTGAGACATGTTTAGGTAAGGGCAGTCTTCAGTGAAAGTTCAGTGCCCTTTAATCTGCTAGAGCAGAGGTTGCAGGACAGAAGGCTGGAAGAGTAATTTCAGGACACTGGTAAGCTTTAGGTAAAATTGTTGCCTCAGCCTTGAGGCTGGCTAGGTTCACAGGGGAGCTGTATAACTAACTTGTATTGTGACATTGCAGATACCACAATATAAGCAGTGTGATTAATATGGCTTAATGGGGAGTTTTTATCTTTAAGGTCCCTGTACCGATGAATTGCTGATAAGGATAACGGGAGTTATGATGACAAGCAGATCCCAAGGATTGGGGTTTTTGTACCATGTTTTGTACCACGTTGATACCCTACCAGGATCACCTCGGCATGCCCTTTCCTGTCCCAGTGTTCTTGGAGCTGTAGGGTATTTGACTCTCTCAATCCTAACCCTAAACCTGACCCTCACCTTAACACCAGCCCTCCCCCAAATCCAGTACCATGGCTGGTCCAGATCAGAAAGCTGTAGGAGCAGCAATACTGGGGCCCTGCTGGGATCATTCTGGCATGCCTCTTCCTGCCCCGCCAGGAGTGAATTTGTGCTGCAAGCACTGGGTACCTTGGAAATGCCACTCTTGTGTGTGTAAGAAGGGTGTATGAAAAAACCTCCTAAGCTTTGAAGAGAAGCAGCAGGCAAAGCTGTTACAATACACGCTTAACTCACAGCAGTGATTGCACTACAACACCACAAACTAAAGGAAGTCAGCAGGAGAAACCCCTACACACAGACATTTCCAGAAATGTTTTGAAAAATTTGGTTCTATATATTGCTTTGGACAATGTAGAAATGCTCTAATTTTAATTACCATCAGGGCTCTGAGAGCACAGGTGGATGCCTGTTAATTAAAGCTAGCAGAGTTCTGTGTAAATTCAAAGAACAAAACAAATAAATATTAGCCTCACAAGAACATTGAAAGTAAAAAATTGTAATGAGTTTTGGAAGCAAGGAAGGAAATAGTTGTCAGTGGAAAACAGCCAGCAAAGATAATAGACCCCTGCTAGCAGTCGACCATCACTAACAGCTCTGTCATATCATGAAGCAATTTGTCAGCCAAGTCTGCAGATTAGAGGGGCAGCCAAAAGCCAGGCAGATATAATACAGGTATAGATCAATTTAGTCAGGTGTCATCCAAAATCTGGTGGCAAGCGAAGTAGTAATGCAAGTTACCTCTTCTGAGGCAGGAACAGAAAATAAAAATAAATTTTAAAAAAATCTAGTCAACATGCCTGAAACCAGAACAGGCAACTAAAGATTGCCAAGAAAGATCACTGCTACGTTTTCAGTAAAAAAGCATAAAATGGGAAAGCAAGGACAACGAAACATGGACAGTTAAATCAGCCCTCACTACCAATAGTCTCTGCTAAATTTCAACTGAGATATCTATATCCTCTTATAGTTAATTTAGGACTCCAGAAGTGAGGTCTCATAGCCCCAAACACTTAAGTGTTTCAAAAATATGAAACAGAGACTATTAACATGGGACAACTTTTACAGACACTGCTCCGTGATTTCTTCTTGACACTGAAAACAAGGACATCAATTCTAAGGACGGATTCTTGCTAGAGTCAGTATCACCATGTCTCCTAAAAGAGGTCAGCAGATAGCCTGAGCCTGTAGATACTTTCAATAAACACAAGCCTAAGATTAACCAAAATCATCACAATATCACACTTCCAACGCGGCAAGAGACTCAAGATGTCACTCCACAAACAAGGTGTCAGCAGAGTCCTACAGCAGCTCCTCAGTTTTGCATCTTTTGGTAGATTTAGCAAGAAAGGATCATGTTGTTCACAGTAAAACCCAAAGCAAAACCCTCCCTCCAACACTGCCTTTTTTCTGAGCACAGATGTGACAACTGCAACCGAGCTGTGTTAAAGGATCTGCTTCTGAAGAGAAATAAGCCAAGGAAGACAAACTTAATATACAGAAAGAGATGCATGAATGAAACAAGCTTCCATAAAAAGCCAATGGCAACAGACCAGTCTTGACAGGAAGCATTAGTCACTTCCTTAAAATATAAAACCTGGGTAAGTGGCAATGGTTTGTATGGTAAAGACAAATGATTTTCCAGGTGAGCAATACTAGTTACAGGCAGCACAAGAAAAATAAGTGGAGACACAAATAATGTACATTACTTATAGAAATGAACTGTATGTTTATATTACTATATACAATGTATCTTTATATTATTTATAATATAAATAAATGTATAAATAATATTCATTAATATGTCTACAGATTCTAGCAAACTATTTAACAATAAGGAAATTCCTCATCCTCTTCTAAAATTTTTGTATGGTTTTCTTCTCTACAAGAAACCAGCTATGGTAGGACTGAGGTGTAATATTATGCCAGTGCCCTCAGAAGCATTAAAAACCCCCAAAATATCAACTGCAGCATCTTGAAATCTTACCAAGAAGAACTATGCAAAGCTAAGCTCAAGTATGGCTATTTTAAGTACAGAAACTCTCGAGGTACAGAAACAAGGCTGAGTAATCACATATGGAAAGTACCCTTGAGAAAAAAAAAAAAAAAAGCTTTGATACACAACGCAGTAATTTATTCCAGTAGCTCAAACATCATACAGAGACTTTCAAGACCAGCATTGTTCCTACTGATATTACCCACAAACATCCTCTTCAGCTTGTGTTAAAACTTGTCTACTGCAGAAAGAGAGGAAGATACCAGTAAAAGAAAACACAAGACACTACAGATGGTAAAATTAATTTTAAAGAGAAATCAGACCCCTCCAGTCCCAGAAAGAGCATAAACACATGACTGCAGCCTTCTCTTTAGGCCAGTGAGCTCTGCCAAGAAGGAGGGCAGGCTTGCAGAGGCAGAGCACGGTGCTAATGCAGTTCTGCTGTCTCTGGGACCCACCTACCCAGGCACTGCACTGGCTAGGCACATGCTAAATGCTTCTGGACAACAGCCACTACTGCTCTTACATGTCTCTGAACAGAGCTGGACTTTTGCATTTGATTTTAACATCATATTTTTGAAATCTGAATGTAGAAAAGCAACCAAATAAGTCACAAAAAGTCAAAAGCCAGGAAGACTGAAAACCTACTAACTTCTCCAGCATTAAAGCACAATTTAAGAAATTTCCATACACAGTATTTGTAGAATGCTTTTTCTCAGCAGTTTTCAATAATGTATCTACTGCTGTTACACAGTAAAGATTACTATCTCCACACATTATTTGCCAAATATTAATTATTCTGTCTTTTAAATGTGGTTCTTACAGAAATTATTTATAACTGCTTTATCCTATGACACTGCAGAGCTGTACAAGTCATCAGTTTCAGCTGCGTTTTTGTCAAGCTGTTTTGATTTTGCTTATAAATCTCAGGACTAAAAGCTCCAAATAAAGGATTGGCACCTTATTAGTTCTCATCTTTTACTCAATCTGAAGCCCTGCTGAGATTGACTTCCCAATTTCAACCATTAACGTAGACAAAACGTTTTATTAGCCTGCCCACTAACAAGTGGCAGAGCCGTGACAAACTCAGAGATGTTACAGATGCTGGGACAAGAACACCTTCAGGAAGTGCAACCTGGAAGATGTGGCTGCTTCACTCCTGGGGGGATGATTACATTTTACTGAGTGCCCAACACACTCCTTGAAGCAGGAGCTAATGACCAATCTGAATGCTCTAATTAGGAGGTTATAAACCCAAGGTCTTCCTTACCCACCCTTTTCTGAGCCTCGTCCCAGCAGTAAGAGCTAGATTTGAGATAGGCCATGACTTCACCCCTCCAAAGCCCACTTGCACTGACAGCAAGGAATATTACAGCCAAGAAAGGAATCAACCTGCATTCCCTTCATGGGCACTCCAACAGCTGGGCCATTTTACCAAGCACGGCCTGGGAATATTGCTCAGCCTCCCTGCAAGCAGAAATTGCATCTGCCCGATGTGCACCCCTGATGTGGCTCCCAGGAAAGGCAGGTGGGCAAGGCCCAGCTCTGCCCTAACACTTCCAGAGGTTAGCAGTGGCACCTCCCTGTTCAGGCTGCTGGAGCACCGTGTGTCTTGCCCCTCATGCCCATGGTGGAGCAGTTAGATACTTTCACATACAACTTGCCTTTCAGGGCCAGCCAGCCTCATCTTCAGCTCTACGCCACCTACACCACACGCCCGATGCCAGGGACCCAAACACAGCACTGTGGCAGCCCACATTTGAAGGTGCAGCACCCTAAGGCGTTATTTTACAGGACACAGTTTCAATGTCAAGCTTGCCTGACGGGTTGCCAGCCCTGCCTCTGTGTCACAGGCACTCAGCCCTTGCTCCCCTCACCCACACCCCTGAGGTGCACAGCCCTGCCTGCCAGCCATGTGACCAGTGCTCACAAGATTGGTGACATAATCCAGGTTCAAAGTGGATTATTTTTAACTCAGCCCCCCACTCACTGATCTGATTTATAGCATAATATTACAACAGTTGTATCAACATAGTTCCTGGGGCAGGGAGCCACAGCCGGGCACACTGAGAGAACAGCTGGAGTTGCAGGAAACAAGGTTACTGCAGAGGCCAAGAACTGTGGCTTCAGAGGTGGCCAAGTGCCACCTGTCCTTTTTCTCCCCAAGATACAGGACACTTTCTTCTAATTAACCAGCAACCAGAAATTGAATTTACATATCTCTGCCTGTTTCTACTGAGTTCTTTTGCAAGTCAGCAATTCTCCTGAGTTAAAGTAAGCCATTAATTCTAAGCCATGAATCCTCAAGGTCCAGAAACTGCTTCTTAGGACTCTAAGGGAAGAAACTAAGGTCATGCATTTTAGGTTCTGTTAATTACAATAAATTTACTGCTCACAGGTCCATATCTCCACCAAAATACGGCTTGGTGATTATTTTAGTCTGTTTGTGGATCCAAACAGTGGGCCCATTTAAACCCACTGCTTTTAAGTAAATATACCCAAGGTCTGTGCAAGCAATAAGCTGGATTGCAGATTTGCCTTATCTGCTGACATCTCTAGCTTTCTAATGTCAATCTCTCTACTGCTTAAATGTTCAAATAGTTCTCCTCTTTAATGTTCACACTAGTTTCATTTTCTTCCCACAAATCTTAACTTCAGGGCTGCAGAGCGCAGTGTTCATGCAGCTCACAAACTGGATGGACATCAATACTGGGGACCACATCAGGGCTCCTGCCATCACTTGTAATTTAGCCATTTGATACATTGACCAACCAAGCTAAACATAATGATTCAAAGAATTAGAGCTCCCCTGCACAACACTGTCACAGAAGAGCACTTTGGATTCTGACCATTCATTTCTCTAAACCAAACAAGAGATATGAATCTCCCTGGTAGTTAGAGACATTAATCAGGTTACCCAACAATCCCACACTTAACATTATCTTTCTATACTCCTTGAACACAGTAGCACCACACCAAGGAAGACAGTGGCTTGAACTAAGTGACTTAGATCCCAAATGAGCCACATCAAAAGCTCACCTGCTCACCTCCCAGCTTCATTCTCCTCCATACTTGCAGTCCGGTTCATGGCTGCACCAAGCACTTGTCCATGTACACGTTTTGAGAAGGAAAAAAGACTACAGCCACTTCACGTTGTCAGAGCAGTGTTTGAGATCACATTAAAAGAGGCCAAGTTCAGATGAACTTCTTAAATAGTTCATCCCTAACCTATGAGGCAATCCCCCTGCACAGCACATGAGCCAGGAGCACAGGTAGCTTTGCTGCTCTGCAGCTCTCAGGCAGCCCCTTGCCAAGGACAAGAAAATCCAGAAGGCAGCATATCTGGCAGAGCTTTCCCAGGAAATGAAATGCTACTTCAGTGAAAGAAAGGCTCAAAAATAGTAGATAACAACAAGCCAGAGAAGGGATAGTATCCAACCCTAATGTGGATCAACTGAAACCAGTGCTGCAAGCTAGTACTCAATACTCAGAATTTCAGCCAAAATTTCTAATCTAGTGCTAATGATTTGAAAAAGCAGATGCCCATTGCGTTGTACCAGCCTGAGGACGCTTTTTGCACAAGCAAAAGTTTATTCTCAAAAAATAAACATGAGCAAAGAGAAATATTCCTGTTTACGAATTAAAAGATCATTTACATAACTACCATCTGCAGTCCCCCCTCAATTAAAATGAATGAAGAGACCCTTTCCTTCTGTCCCTCTGTGCACAGTGGATGTGCCTTTAATAGCTGTTGCCTTTGTCTTGTTTTGAGTCTGATATGAATGATCTTAGTGCTCTAAATCAGCCCTGAATATACCCTTTGATAGGGCTGTTTTTTCCCAATTATATCCATTACTGTTAGTCATCTGCCTCTTTCACTTATTCTGGATCTTGTCATGTGCTCTTAACATAAATGGAGTTTTGCCATTGATTTCAGCAACAATAAAGTGGGAAAAAGCATTAGTCACAACACAGCATGACAGCTCCAAATCATAAGGCCCAACACAAATGCTCCTTGCATCTAATTTATTTCTCATTACAGTGATGGCACCAGAAACTCAGGCTCTTCCTCCTCCCCTCCTTCCAAGTAGCTCTGTGCAATGAGAAACTAAACTCTGCATAAGGTTCATCACAAAAGTGCCAAAGGATTGTTCTGGGGGATATTGCAGGTGAGGCATTCCCTATAAGAAAGCAGTGAGAACCACTTCTCCAATGCACCAGTGTCAGGCACTGTGAAAGAGTAGAGCTGGAGCAGAAAGCTAACACACTCATTTGCATTTCCCTGCTAAGAAAAGTTAATTCTTCTAACTTTCAGATTTTCAAATGCCTAAAGTCAGAAAGTTCATATTTGCTAACTTCAGACCTCTTTTTTGAAATTGTAGCCAAAGGACAGACTTGGCAAGGTACGCACAAATTAAGCAGTACTTTAAAAGTTACTGCTATAGCAGTACATTGCACTGTACTTTTGTGGGATTAACTGTTGCAAAAGGCATTGCCAAAAGTCAAGCCAGCTCGTCATCAGTAATCTAACTTCAAGAGCAGAATTCAGTAGCACAAGCCATATGTAAATACCCACATATATATTGTTCTGTCCCAATCAAAATGTAGATAACTACATGATTTCAATAACTAAAAATATTTAGAACTTCTGGAGATGCGAATTTAACCTGGAAATTCTTTTCCTTCAGCAGATTTAAGAGTATTTCAACATAAAAGACTTCATGATATATCTGCTCTGAACAGCTATCAAGCAGTTCATGGGCCAGTTTGAAAGAAGTCAGATTGAGACAGTAGTTGACAGAGTACCTAGTCCATTAAGTCAAATATCAATGAAACCTTGCCCTGAAGATTAAGTTTCACACTTGGTACATCAGATGTTTATCCACATATTGGTGTTGACAAAACTGTTTCCTAGTTAAAGCAATTATTGATAAGTTCTGCAAAAATAACTCTGATGTTGCCCCACTGAATTACCTTGGTAGCTTCAGATATTCTTGGAATGAAAGGTATGTCAATGTCAGTTATTCACAGTGCTTTTCATCTACAAATATATATGTCATGAATAAGAGTAACAATAGTCACAAAATATGTACAGACTCTTATTCAACAATCCCAAGAAGAGTACAAAGAAGTCTTATTTCACTGGGTTTTAAAAATGAAGTTCAAGTGGCTTCACACAAAAACACTGTGGTACAAAAAAGCAACAGAATCTATCTCAAAGCAGATACACAGAAAAAAAGACTAAATTCTAGGGACAAAAACTTAAAATTGGATTACTTGAAATACTGCTATACTAAATACTAGATTTAGAAAATAAAAATTTATGAAATTTAAAGTGGCCCTGCCCATGGCAGGGGGGTTGGAACTAAATGATCTAAGTTCTCTTACAACCCAAACCGTTCCATAATAACTATATAATGAACTTAACATTGCTTCTCATACTTTTCAGTATGCAAAAGAATTGTCATGTTCAGTACGTGTTCTATAAACTACCTAAAAATGCATTCCAATTTGATCTGCAGCCCAGTTCAGAAACACATGTAAGACTTGCTGCAGTGCACATTGACTGGATTACTGATGTGGTTTAATTCATGTTATTTACAAGTGGGAGAGCTTGACAATAAGTAGAAAACAAATTACACATAGGGACTACACCCTCCCTCTCACTTACACCAAGGAGCGATTACAATGAGAGTTATAATCATGGAAGATTTAAGGAGATGGACACACAGCTGCACTGCTGGTTCAGCACGCAGACCCACAAGATATGGCCCCACATATTGATGAGGGTACATGACGTGCAGACAGAGCCGTTTGCAGAGCACTGGCACAAGGGCACCCAGGGCTCCCTCTCTGGAGCCCCTGTGCACATTTCACGGTGGCGCTCCTTTGGGGCCCGTCCCCGAGCCTTCAGCAGGGCAGCACCGCACCAACAGCGCGCCCGAGCCGGGCAGGCGGTCACCAGCTCCCGGGAAACGGCGTGTTCCTGGACCTGGCACTCAACGTGCATTAAAGATCGCTCGATTCCACAGAAATTTGGTCTTGCGTTGTTCATTGGGCTGCCACAGATGTTTAATGCCTCATGGTTAGCTAGAAACAGCTTTATTCCACAGCTGGGTTCCATAATATCACTTTTCCTTTCCCTTATTCTCTTCCTAAACAATCCAAACAACCTTACCTATATATAACACTGGGCCTAGGGACCATAGAGCTAGCACATGGCTACTTTGAATCATGCAGAGTCAAATCAATCTGGAAGTAGTACTGCCCTTTTTGGAAAGTATTCATGCCAGAAATCCAGAGGAATCCATAAGAATCTGGTAATTATGAGAATCTGAAAATCATCCACAGAATCTATAACTCAGTCCTCCTCTAAGAAGGGAAATAACTAGGCAATATTTCAACTTGATTATCCACAGGAAAATTCTTGATTTAAAGACTTGCACGTGAGCAGAATCCAGTTACATGACTTCCAAAAGGAAGCCAGTTAAGACACATTAATATAGCCTATTGATAGGTATCTATAATCTTAAACATCCACTATTCTAAAGCTGTAACTTCAAGAAGCTTGTATTGAAAAACTTTGGGACAGTATCTCTGAAATAGATTCCAGAGAGGAAAGCTTTTTCTACAGAAATTGGCTAATCCTGAGAGCTTTTTAAATTAGCTATTTAATTCATGTATTTTTAAAATGCACTCCAGTAACACATTTGATCCTCACTTTCGTACTAAAACAAGGTACCACATCTTAGACTCACAGCCAGGACACTGGGATTTTTCTAGAAAATAAGGGTAATGCTTTTCAGAATAAAGATTTCCAGCCAGCTAGTCTTGGATTTGTCATGGTTATGAATCTGATTAACTTCATTCAGAAATATCCATCCTTCACTGAAGTTGAAAAGGCCATTTATTTTTAAGCCCTAGCAAATAACCAGTTGATTTTGTTATGTTACCTACTGAACATTTCTGCTATCAGAAGAGCTAAACTTGCCATTTAAATAGAGGTACTCAGTAAAAATCAGACACATTGTCTAATGAGTCGGTTCATGGCCCATTTCAGTTGATGCCCTGCCTACCATTTCAGACACTGAAATGCAAGGGATTTTGTGTTGAATATATTTAAGAATATAATACACAATCAAATATCAATCCTGATTCATGGCAATAATGGGAGCATCCTTTTTATTCATTTCAATCAAACAATCTGCATATTAAAGAATCTTTTCAAGACTTTAACAGTGAAAAAACCCAGGGTGAAGAGTCGTGGCCCATCAGGGCAGCACCTTAGATAGCATATTCCAATATCAAAACCCAAGCCTCTCTGTTCACATGCCAAAAATCAGGTATGTGCAGAGAAAAAAAGGGGTATGGAGGGAACAAGGGCTGGGCTGCATCTGCCCTGTCTGAGGTTGACTTCCTGGTTTTCCTTCAGGGACTCCAGGAGTATTGCCTCTATAGTAGGAACAGGTTTTTCTATCACCAGAGCCAGCCTGAGCTGGTACTGAGGTGACAGCCAAGGCCATCACTTAACTGGATGAGGCTGCGATCCATTACTGAAACAAATATTGCAAGTGAACTTGATAGATCAGCTGTTTAGCTTGTTGCTTCCACTTCCCAAGCAGCTGTGGCTCTTCCCAAACTCACTGTATTGATTTTCTGACAGCAAATGTCACTACAGTGAAATCATGATGAAACAGCAGATAAGGAAGCAGGAGCGCCAGATCAGCAACACCAATTCCCACAACACCTTAGAAATAAAAGGAGTGTTCAGGAAGCCAACTGCTCTTATTAAAAAAAAAAAAATTAAAAAAAAATTTGGAAAAATATTTACAGGGTACAATCCTGCTTTCCTTTTATGTGAAGGACCCTAGTTTCAGTGTACGAGGTCATACTAAATTCCTGCTAGGACCAGAAGTGTTCCTGTGACCCTAAAAGCCCCACAGCAGGAAATTTGTAAACACTACCCTTGCTGTCAGGGCACAGATTGCTGTAAAACTGTATGTGAGAACAACTGTGAAACAATTGCCTGCCAGAGATGTTGCTAGGATGTGGCACAGCTCCAGCCTGGTGCAAGTTCTGGGGCACATACTGCTCTGTCCTTGGCTGCGGAGCAAAGCATGCAACCTTCAGGGGCAACCAGGGCAAGATGAAGTGTCAGTGACTGAAGCAAGCCAAACCCCAGGAACACGGCAAGGCTAACACAAAATTCAACACACCTGGAAGCAATTATTAGGTATTTCAATTCCATTTTGGGGTGGGGGAGGATGCACTTTAAACACTGCTCAGCCTAACAGAAGGGAAGAAGCATTGTTATACTGCAATATGCTTTATTAAAACGAGATGATACATCTATACAAAACATAAATGTGCACCCCTTTACCTAGCCTCTCCTGTAAATCCAAACTGTCGTGCCTTACCTTAGCTCCCAGTCCTAGTTTTCAGAAATTCATTTTGAGTCTGCTACCTGATAAGCTCTTGCCATTAGGTGTAAAAATCAAACTTATCTCCATTCTCATTCTTCAGATACCATGTCTTCAGTGGCCTGCTCATGTACCACTTGTTCCCTAAATGCTTCATATTAGCATAGAAATGTTTCCTCAAAATTACCTTAGTTCCTTTTTTTACTTAAGAGGGGTTTATGTGAAAATTAAATGTCTATGAGTTAAGACCATATTCTAATTCTAATACAATAATACTTTTTACTGAGCATAGGTTTTTAAATTAAGAATATGTTACATCAATGAACTAAATTCACCCCTGTGTCTAACCATGTCCTGATCCTCCAGCCACTGAGCAACCTCTTGTACCACTGGCCCTGCCCCTGAATGTGTTCATCGCATGGACCAAGCCTGGATAGTTGGAATGCAAATATATGCAATTAGCAGCATTGCTGGACCATTTCAAAAACCTTCTGAAAACACATTAAGTGATTCACTGTATTTTTATGGCTTTTGTCTCACAGCCATTGGCTCAAAAGTCTGGCTTATTCTCAGGGGATCAGGAGAGAAACCAAGAGCTCTTGGACACAGGCTCCCTATCAGGCACAGAGCCCTGTAGGCTGCTCAAGGCTGTTTTAAGCCCTAATTGCCCCAATCTGGTGTTGTCAGAAAACCCTAGAACTGCCCAGGAGAACATAACCTATTCCACCCACCCTCATCACAACCCCTTTTTGCAGAGAAGCTTCACTTAGAAAGAAGTGTCACACACGAGCTCTGAGCTGCCTCTCCCAGGCCACACTGCCACTAGAAGAGCTCAGATTTAAAGGCTAAGTACATGAACAATGAATGGAAAGAGACCTGCATCTGTGATGCATCCACTGGCCTGAAAAAATAGAGTTCTGTACATACATAATGATGCCAGTGTGCTGCATTTTTGTCACTACTACAATCCAGTAAATGCCAGAGATACATTTCTCTCACTGAAGTACCAGAACACCAAGTTAGAAACGTTAATATCTTTGTATAATGAGGTATTTACTATTTGTGTTAGAATAACCATATGTCAAACAAACTTTTTAGTCAATAACACGGTCTACTGTGCCAAACATGTTATCATCTCCTCACTGCTCCGCTTGTTCATCAGTCCCCAGAGGACCCAGCACAGCCTTGTACCAAAGGATGCTAGTACATTCTCTAATAGCCAGTGTGGGTACAGGAAGTTTATTCACCATCTGGATATCATGGGATACCCCCCCTTACCAGCAGCCTGCACACTGAGCCCTTTACACATGTCAGAGAAGAAAGAAGTGTCAGCATCTTGATTTAGCTTCAGTAACCTAATGCAGAAGAACTGCTGGGAGCGCTTGCAATAATTGTCTTAATTATAGAAAAGAAGTACTAACTAAATAGTTATGAGGGGTTTTTTAAAACACAAACCATTTAAATGCATCAGCTGCTTGTGCATTCAACTACCCTTTCTCTAAAGTTATGTTTAGATTTGCCATTTCTTCCATTTTGCCTTCCCACAGGGATAAACTCAGCAGCTTAAACCCAAAAGGCTACGACATGATGTCTTTATACCTAAGGCAAGAAAATCCAAGGCTTCCATGTGAGAATAATTTACGTCTGTTGTTTTAACCAGGGGTTATGGCATATAGGGACACACATTCACGGCACTCAGAGCAGCCAACAGGACTCCAGCTGTAAGCCCACACACATGCATTTTCTCAGCACCTTCTATACAGAGACTGATAAGTGAAAATGAGGAGCCATTACGAGTTGCTGTACCAAGGCCTGAAGCCTGCCGTGAGGAAAAGTCCATTGATTTCTTGATATGATTTAAGGGATCTAAGTGTAGTTTGCAGGCTGTGCCACAGTCAAAGCCAGCAATTGTGAAACGTTAAACTTCCAAACAGTTCTTCATTCAGGTAGACATGACAAAGATAAACAGCTGGCTACCACTCAGAGCAAAGCACTTATCCAAATTATTTATTATGAAACGACTGATTAAGCAACGGGGGACCTGATCACTGTTCTGAATGACACAGGAGCGAGACAGGGGATGAGAGGTCAGGAGACCCATGTCGATTTCAGAAAGAAGACAAAGAGAAACAGACACATTCTGTTTCTCTGTAATTCATCTGTGACTGCACGCATGGGACAGAACCAGTAGATACACTCAAAGACACCACACTGAAACCCAACAAGACATAAAAACTGCAAGGAAATACACAATTTTTTTTCTGTCAGTACACGTGTGCAAGAAACCATCAACTCTGAAGCCTGTCCTTACCCGTAGGGTTAGCCTGAGCACTGCATGTCCCTGAAGAGGTGTGCGGGTGTGCTCAGGTACCCAGAGCGCAGCAGCCGATGGTACCAGCGGGGGTACAGCAGTACCACACAGCCCGCGGTCGTGTGCCAGCACTCCACGGCACAGACAGGAGCCAAATGCCCCTACGGCAGCAGAGCACCCCAGAGCCCGAACCCCACACCCCAACAGCCCAGGCAAACAACGGAGTCACTTATAACACCTCCCCAGACGAGTCTTCTGCAAGCCCCCTGTTCCCACCACCAGTAGGTTGCTGGTGCTCATCTCCAGCAGAGTTCAGCAGACGGCGCCCCCGCAGCGGCTGCACCCTCACAGCCAAGTCCTGCCGCAGGGGTGTCCCGGCACCACCATGGTGCGCAGCCGCCCCGCCATGGCTCACCTCCGTCAGGGCCTTCACCTCCACCAGCCCCGAGGTGCCTCACGGGCCGCAGCTCCTGCACGGTGCACAGCCACCTGCGCCACTCCCGAGCGGCATTCCTTGCTCCAGCGCTCTCGAGAGCCTCCTTAGTCCCAGCTGGTGCTCCTCCATGTGTTCCATCGGCTCTGCACACGGAAACGTGCCTGAGCACAGCAGCCGCACCACCTCTCCCTGTTGGAAAATATACTGATTTTCCTGCAGTTTCGGCAACATCCCCACAACACAGGGCACAGCGCCGGGAAGGGCTTTAGCTCGGGCACCTTCCAGCAGGCTCCTAGGGGACCACAGGCACCCAGAGCCTGCAGCAGCCCTTCCCATCCAAGATATTTCTGGCAAAGCCTCACCATCCCCAAGAGCAGCTCCCCTCCGGCATTTATCCTCCCTGGAGCCCACAGTCCCCCGGGAGAGCTCCCGCCACAGCCAGCCGCCCTGTGAGGCTGAGGGCACACGGCAAGCCCCAAGCCCGGCGGGGCACAGGCAGAAATAACACGGCACAGAGCAGACCTCGGCTTCCGTCTCCTTTTGCCAAGAAACAGTTACCTGTCTGTGAGGGGAAAGGCTGAGCAGCACAACCCCCTAACAACTTTCAGGTGTCCCTTTTCTATGTCAGGTTCATTAACATTCCTCATTAACACCTGTGGGGCACCACCTCCCGAAAGGCAGCGGCTGTCTCTCAGGTGTGGCGTCAGATACAACAGTTCCCATTTAAAGTCAAATAAAAGGAGGGGGGCTCGTGTGTCTAAGTTGTGTCCTGGGATGAGGGTTAAAAAAAGACAGCAGGTATTCTCTGGGCAGTAGCCAACACTGCACTTTTATACTGTGTATTTTTACCTCTGCTCAGCATGAAAGAACATGTAATTAGGGACCAGAGGTTAACTCCTACAAAACCAAAGCGTCATGGTCAGCATGGGCTGCCAAGTGCTCGTTCCTCTAGAGGAGCAGAGAAGCACAAAGAGCTGTTTTCCACCACATACTCATTACCACTGTACCTCTTCGAACCAGCTGTCCTTTACCATTGACAGCTCTGGCAGCTTGTGGTGGAGCTACAGCCGGTGAAGCAGGTGAAAAGCACATGACCCCACGGAGGTCAGCAGACTTCACCCCCAAACTCTGCTCTGGCAGTCAGACCTTTCTCACTGCTTCCTGAGCTGAAAACCCCAGCGCCTCCAACCAGCCCCATATGGCACTGGCAGGGTCTGATGTAGGTTCTTTAGGTTCTAAAGACCCTTTATGATATCAAGTCCAACCATTAACCCAGCTCTAAGCTGTGTCCCTAAGCACCAGACCCACATGTTTTTCAATACCTCCAGAGTTGTGGACTGGACCACTTCCCTGAGCAGCCTGTTCCACTGCTTGACAAGCCTTTCAAAGTGATGAAATTTTTCCAAATATCCAATCTAAACGTTCATTGATGCAACTTGAGTCCATTTCCTCATTTCCTATCACTTGTTACATGGGAAAAGAAAGGTCAAGCAGATATAAGGTGTTCTGAAGAACAAAACAGGTCACCACTTGACCAACTAAGTTAGTACACCCAAAAACACTGGCTGAGTGTGCAAGTAAATTTGGTAAATTGACCAAATAATTAAGATCTGAAGGGCTGATCCCAGACCAGTACAGCAAATATTCATAGGAACCACCAGTGGCAAATAAGCAAGTAATGAAAGGTGCCAAGAGTGATTCTCAAAGTTACATAAACACTAAATATGCCATTTTTCCTTTTTATGTCTCCCATGATAAACTGTTATGAGACATGCTCATGGCTTGAAACAGATAATTGTTGATAACCCTGACTGGTGGGAGAAGGAACCATCTGGCAGATGGAAAACGAGAAGGTGCCAAGAATTTAGCAGACTAGGGGGCCTGTGAATTTATGCAAAGAGGTCTGCAGAGAGGAATATTTAGACAAAAGTTCAGCAACTCTGTTTCTATCTATATACAAAACAAATTGGAACATCAAAACGACCCAAATAATTATGAAAATTATCCTGTTTGAAATTCATCTTGAAACTGTGAGGAAAATCAGTTAATCTAAAATTGTGAACTTAGAAGTGAGGAATTCTTTCTGCATATCATGATTAATCACAAATGGTTACAGCACATAGCATCACATCATCTGTCCTTCAGGTTTCTACCCTCACTGCTTTTAACATGCAAATGCCTTTATTCATCCTCTCCTGACCTTGCTGCGTGGTATCATTTGTTTCTTTCAATTTTCCTTACCAGTATTTCTTTCTTCCTATAGCTGAGAAAGAGCAACTCCTGATAAGCCCCGATTTGTATTCCTTTCCTTTCTTCTAAGGAAATTCTACTTCTGCTCTTCTCTTTATCCCTCCTGGGTAGAACAAGGGCTATTGCTGGATGCAGCGTCCTAATTGTGAATCCACATTTTTCCACTGAGATCACTACTCATTAGCCACTTTGCTACTGACCCTTTGCAACAGCTGAGCTGCAGCCAACATCTCTTGCAGTTAAAGGGAAATAAGGACATGACTCATGTCAGTAGTCATAGGCAAACCACAATATTAATACATTTATGTAAGATATTTAGTGATTTTGGGGCTGGTTTTGCTGAAGCTTCATGGACCACCATGAGGACCACACAGCACTGAGGTTGGCCAGGAACATTGTGCAGTCTCTGTCCTTGCAGGGTTACAAGACCCACCAAGATAAAACCTGGAGCAACCTAGTTTGATCTCATAAGCTGACCTTGCTTCAAGCAATAGTTTGGACCAGAAACCAGAAACCTCCATAGGCCTCCTCCAATACAAATTTATGAGGCCATGATTTCCAGAGGCACTCTGAAATAGAACTCCCGCTGACTCCTGCATAATATTCCAATTCCAATGAAAATGGCACATGCAGGTATTCTTGAAAAATCCTACTTAAAGCTTACTAGAATCTTCAAATTTCTTAATATTGTATCTGTAGAGCTTCTTCCAGCTAGCGACTTCTACTTCAATTGATGCTGTGACAAAGGTGGCTCAGCAGATCCTTCCTCAATCAGGCTGCTTTGCTAATAATTTTTCATTTGGGGAGTTCCTGCAACCACATTTTCATCTTGTTTCTCAGCATGATTGTCCTATCTCCATTCAAATCCCATCAGAATAATGACAATATATCCAAACAGAAGTTTGCAGTACCTCATACTAAAAGACCTGCAGGCTGTGCTGGCTACTCACCAATTTTTCTGAGAGGAACAAAGAGATGTTAAGCCACCACTTGACCTCAATTCCCTTCCCATCACCCTGTTTATAACAAGCATATTCCTGTCTCAGGACTGCAGTGGACACCAGAGAGCTCACTCACATCAGTTGGGGGAAATGGGTCTCTCACATACAGTATTTTCTTCTATGAAGAAATATGCCATATATTTTTACTCACATTTTCCAGCTTTGTGTTTCACTGCAGAAGCATATGATTCTTTAATCCCAGTTCTCCCATTTTTCAAGGCCATTCTATTATGAATTTTTTCCTAGCTTTCATGGTGTTGATCTGTGTGAGAAATGCCAGCTCTTCATGAATCAAGGGAAGATGAGACCCCTTACATTTTGCACTGATTCTCACTGAATTTGACCAAGACTCTGCACAGTCAATAATGCAGGCCCATTCTTGTGCTCCTTTCATAATCTCATAATGCAGGGAGCCCCAAGCTGCAAATTAAAATAAATACAAGGAAATTTTCCTACTTGCAAATATAAAACAGTCTGCATTGTACCAATTCTATGCATTTTTCTTTGCAGAAATAATAACTTACATGAAGAATCATGGATGTCACAATAGCCAAGAGCTGTTATTTAGACACATTAACAGAACTCATTTGTTGCCAGGGAATCAAAATAAACCAGATAAACCTTATATTTTACTTTAAAAGTGTGTAATATAATGAGTTTCACTGAAATGTTGTTCTATGTATTCTTGAGTTACAAAACATGCACATTTTTGTAAGATCTTGCTCAGGATCTCTGATACAAAAGGCAAACCCCATGTACTGACTGCCAGGATAACTAGCAGAAAGCACTGACTGTTGAAGTCAGATACATCAATGGCAAGCAGTCTCACACTCATTTAGAACCTCCAATTTAAATCTGCTTACCTTATTCATATGCGTAATTCCAGCAGAGCAATATTTATACAACACCCTTACCTGAAATGGCAGTAGCATAAGAACATTTTTGTTCCATTCAATGAAGTAACATCACACAGGCAGCATTTGCCCCATGTTCAGCCTGTTCCCATAAAGCAGCCCCACACAACTGGGCACAGCTGGCATTCACCACTCCAAAGGGACCCATGCCTGCACTTATGGGATGCACAGGAGCAAAGCTGGAACACCAACTCTGAGACCACCTGTGCAGTGTGCAAGGGCTCACGTTGAACGCCTCTCACACCACTAGCAATTAGAAATGAAGGGGGAAATAATCTCACTACTCTTATGGCCAACAGCTTGAGAAACACTTGTTTCAGGATTGCTTATAACCATCAGTATTTCACCTCTAAAGACCCAAGTTCTAATCATAACGGAAATAGAAGGTTTGTGGGTTTAAATGATGTTCCTCTTCCCAGTCACAGCATGAAGTTTAATGTCTGACAAATCACAAGGTGATTGGAAAAATAAGGGACTTCCTCCTTTTGTTAAGAAAGAATGAAAGATACTTGATCTAACATTTTTTTCATTGTCAGCTCCAAGGTTAGCAGCAGCAACTTGCACACTTTTACACATCTCGTGGTTTAGCTGAGTCAGGGAGAGACAGAGAGTTTTCCCGTTTTCATGCACTGAATGATCATTGCAATTTACCACACCTGTTTGATGTTCTGGCTTTGTTCACAGCAGAAAGCAACACGTGGTTGCCCACTGGCCTTTCTCTTCCATCAAACCAACATGCCAAGTCTTCTGAGCCATCTCCCTCCCACGCAACAGAGTGCGCCCTGTACCTTGTTTATGCTATTGATCCTTCACCAATACAAGCATTAGCTCCAGCTGAAGAAGCACACTGTAATTATTAACTCAGACAGAAAGCAAACCTAGAACTATTTTCAAACGTAAAAGTCAAGTTTATTCTGACCACAGCTAGCTGTCCCTCCTCACAAAAGGAAAACTACTTTTGTTACCATGTCCTTCATCTTTTTGATACCCTATTTTTTCCTGTAATTTTCCACATTTAAAACTTTTTTTCAACTCAGATTGGCTTGTTAAAGTTCCTCTATTTCCTGAATATAAAAAAGGGCTAAAAATCATATTTTAATTGCCAGTTGTTCACATACATATTTAATAGAGCAGCATTAAACATAGGGTTTAGCCCACCAGCATTTTACACAAGCAGGATCCCATTCAGCTCTCCTGAAGCTTTACCTGAACAAACATGCATTCCTTTATTTTCACAAAATGAACATTGTGTTATTTCTTGTGTTCACCAAAGCACACCAGGGTACAATTGTACAGCGTGTTGGGTGATTCCTTGCTGCAATGTAGTAGGTGGAGCTCAAATTACAGACCAGATTCAGATGCTGTAACTCTACTGGCAGGGTTTGTATCAGGAAAGTGAAGCAGATGCTTGCAATGCACCACTATTAGGAGAGCAGTGAGTGTTCTCTCAGAATGACAGGATGATCTTTTTAACATAATTAGGAGCCAAAGGACATTTTTGGAAGCTAAGTCAATCGGCCTCATCTGTTCCACACTCCCAGAGGCAATCAATTCCTGTTCACTTTACTCATCCTGAAAACTTTCCCAAAAAAAGACCAAGGAATTCTGCACACAGAAATTACCGTGCTTCAGCTCCCAAAATCAAAAGAGCTTTTGCTGTAACATGAAAAGCTGCCATGAAAAGCCCCCATCTAGAGACCTCAGCAAAGTCGCAGGCTGCCGGCAGCGGGAGCCGAGGCGGTGGCAGTGTCCCGGGGCGGTGGCAGTGTCCCGGGGCTGCTCCAGAGGGGCTCCCAGCTCCAGCCGCCCGCCCTGCCCACGGCAGCGCTGCTGGAGCACGGACAGGCCAGGGCAGGGGGGAGCAGGCAGCTTCAGCAAGCAGGCATGGAGAAAAAGCAAGCACCGCGCTCTACAAGCAGGTCAGATTCTCAGGCACTGCCCCCGGACACAGCAGCCGAAGAAAACAAAAACCCCCCTGGGTACAGCCCAAAGCCAAACATCCAAAACCCTCTCAGCACTGCGCGGAACATGCACAGTGGTAACACAAA
Source organism: Nicator chloris (assembly GCA_013400495.1). Lineage (NCBI taxonomy): Eukaryota > Metazoa > Chordata > Aves > Passeriformes > Pycnonotidae > Nicator > Nicator chloris. Next base: position 34,896 of record WAAE01014621.1, on the reverse strand, counting down.
ACACATCATTCCACAACAACACAAGTACTTTAATCTGTATTTTAAATACCAAATTAACTATCCCTCCCATTTCTAGCACTGCTGTCTGGAATCTGGGAATACATCCTAACAGGCCAATTAAAAGATCTCCCATTGCTAGATTTTATGTCACTGATGGTGAAAATGAGCTGAGGGAACCAACATGTAATGCAGTCATTCAGCAAGTGTATAGGCAACCTTATGCAATAATCTTTTAACTAGTTTATTAAATGTTTTTTCCTTTTCAGAATAAATTCAACATCTAATGCCAAAATTTCATCAAGAACTCAAACATCTTAGTAGCCAGTTATCATCTGTTTAACTTGTTACAAGAAATAGACATATTACACATCACTAAAATTTTCACACATACACCCCCACATACACACACACACTTATCAGCATCCTGTTTATATTAATTTATTTTCACAAATCAATCTCCTTTTTCCTATTCATACTCTTCACATTTTCTGAAGGCACAACACCCAAATAGGCAATGTAAAATGTACTTCCTGTAGAAAAGTCTGTAGTCTCCTAAGAGAACAGTTTGGCAAAACTACGTTTGTTTAAAAACTCAAGTTCCAAAATGAGCCTTCAAAGAGCAGCAGAGAACACCAGGATTAAAAACTGCTAAGGGTGTCTGCACTTTTCATATGCAACACACCACTTAACCTTTAATAAATCAGGACTTTTCCAAGAAATTACAAAAGCAGAAGTAGTAAAATCTCTTTTTTTCTTTTTTAATCATCAAGTTTTAACGATGGGACAGACTCTAGGCAGAGCTCCCAGAAAGAGCCAGACCACCATCTGGCTCCATCACAGAGCACTGACAACTCACAGGCAATGAGTCTCCAGCCAGCGCTCTGAAATCAAACGCTAGGCTGGCTCCATAAAAGCTCTATTACAGCCATGAACACACAGCTGTACATTTCCTCCCTCTTTGTACATAAATATACCCTAGGACACAGACAAAGGGGAAAAAATAAATCATTTTATGCATTTTTCTATGCTTCCCTGCTATGCTTGTTACCAGTCAATGTCAAGAAATATCTTACATATCTTATGTTTTGTTAGCACTATAGAATATATATGTACTTTTATTTTTGTTTTCACACATGCTAATGTTTCCAGAATGATAAATGTCTTTTTAAATCCTGCATTTCTTGTCACACTGTAAATCCAATCCATTACTTCTATTCGACAGTGACTCCTGGACATACATGTCAAGACAAAAATAAATACTGCTGCGAGGGCAAACATTTTAAAACTCTTAGGACACTAATACAGTGGCACTTGAAAGACTTTTTAAATACAATGGAAAAGACAATAGTTAAATAGAAACCTGCTTTGACACAGCCATTAAACCTGCACTACACTTGCAAGATCTGTATTTGTTTCTGCAAGAGCAGCTCCTGATCTTTGAACACATCAAATGTTGCACTCCAGCCCTCCACCCAGACCCTTTAAGAAGTCCACGTTGTTATTTGAAGCAAGCATTCCCTCCAGCTGTACATAAGGAACACTGTATTTCCCAAACAATTGAGGTAATTATAAAAATGAATATCATTTATTATTTTCTTTTATTACTATCATCTCTAAACATGTGCTTTCATACAAAAGTCTGATTTTCAGCATTATGTTTTCCAAGGGCATCCCCTCCGCACCAAAGGGAGATAAAGATGTGTTAGGAATTGTGCAAGAGTTTTAGTTACCATCTTCAAACCCACAAGAACTTCATGAACACGATTTTGGTACCGAATAACTACCTGGCGTTTTAGAGAAGGAGGAAGGGGCTTTACACATATTTTCAGTTCCACTTGTCTTGTTTTTTTTAAATCGCATCTAACCCAATGCAAAGGGCGGGTAGTAAAAATAAAAAAAATTAAAAAAAAAAAAGAAAGGAAGAACGAAATTATCACATTACTGTATGTTACCCTTCAGCAGTCTTTGGAGGAAATCGGAGACCAGGTTGCTTTTCCCGGCTCCCTCCCTCCCTCAAGGCAGCCGGAGCGGCTCCTCTGCCCGGGCTCCGCCACCCCCGGGCGCCCGGCGGGCGCCGCTGCCCCGTCACAGCCGCGGCTTCCTGAGCAACGTTCTGCTGAGGTCCTTCACCTCCTCGGGGCTGCCGACCCGCTCGTAGCCCAGCAGGGCCATGGGCTGGTGGCAGTACTCCTCGACCTGCTTGATCTGCTGGTAGCTGAGCGCAGTCCTCCAGGCACTCAGCGCCTGGGTGGCGTTCCTGGCCGACACCACGAACGGCTTGGAGGAGTAGCCGGGGCCACTGGTCATGTTGAGGGCGAACTTCTCCATCTCCGGGCTGACTGCCAGGTTCACAAAGCCGTACACCTGCCGCAGGGTCTTGATGGGCTCCACCACCAGGTCCTCGTAGCGCACGGCCATGTAATTGCCCTGGAGCCAGTCAGGGGGGTGCAGAGCAGTCTGCAGGGTCTTGGCCATGCTGCTGCAGATGACCTCCATGGCACCCAGGGCATGGTAGTCCGAGCCGCCCCCCGCCTCCTTCTTCCCGCCCAGCTTGTGGCCAGCATCGAGGAAGGGCATGCGGTGGATGTGCGGGTCCCGGCTCCTCACCACCTGCAGGCTCTCCCGGATGAGGCCGTGCCGGGACTTGATGCGGGAGCTGGCGACGGCCCGGGGGTCCCGCACCAGATGAATAACTTTGAGGTCCAGGGTCGGGTCCCGCATGAGCGGGGCGAGGACGGCCAGGTCAAAGACACGTACGCCCTTGATGACCAGCGTGTGGTACTTGTGGCATTCCTCCTGGAAGCGGCTGAGGCGCTGCGGTGGACACTTTTTGCACACCCGGTCGTCCACCATGCCCACTATCTCCTTGCGATAGGCCGGGCAGAGGGGCGAGGAGCAGATGACCTTGTTGGTGGCCGCCCCGAAGATGCCGAGCGTGGTGAGGTTCTTGCCGGCGCCCGCCGTGCTGTAGAGCTGGAAGACGGAGAGGTCGCATCGGTACAGGGAGCTCAGCATGTCGCGGGCCGCCCCTTGCAGCGAGACGGCGTCCCCGGGGTACAGCTTCTGCCAGACGTGCCACACCGGCTCGTAGAGGAAAAAGACCTCGGGGTTCTGGTTGAAGAGCTCCCCGAAGAAGGATGAGCCCGAGCGCCAGGTGGTGAAGACATAGACCAGCTGCCGCCGGGCGCCCGCCGGGCCGCGGCTCCCGGCCGGTGGCGGCGGCGGCGGGG
>WAAE01014621.1:0-31435 GCA_013400495.1 Nicator chloris | reverse complement strand
CGCCCCCGCCGCGCCGGGAAAGCTCCGGTGTCGCCACCGAGGGGCGGCCCCGATTGGCGGCGCCCGCCCCGCGCTCGCCATTGGCGGCCCCACCGCCCGGCCTCGGGCTACAGCGCTCCGCCCGCCCCGCCCGGCCGCCTCCGGGGACAGCCCGCACTCAGCGGCACCCACCCCGGCCGCGGCCCCGCACTGCCGGGCTGCGGCGGACGCTCCGAGGAGTCCTTCTCTGCCGGGGCGCTTCCGTCAGCCCTGCCCGGCCGGAGGCTCCTCACCGGGTACCCCTCGCACAGCGGAGCTGCGCCAGTAACGGGAAAAGCAGAAGAGGTGGGAAAAAACCCTGAAAGGCCTGAGGGGATTCCCGTCCCGGCCTCGCCGCCGTTATGTTGGTTTGTGCAGAAACTCGGAGTTCTCAAAGGTTCTCCAAAACATTAAAAAAAAAAAAAAACCTGTCACACTGGATCTTCCCGACAGAGCTCAGCTCAGATCCATCCGCCCGCCGTTCTGCAGTGTTTTTATAGCCAGTGCTCGGTCACCAGGCGGCCCCTTCGGTCGTGGAGCGCGGTGCTGCTCCGGCCCGTGGGCAGCCAGCCCGGGCGGCACCGAGATCAGCGCAGCCCCGCGGGTGCCGGGGACAGCCCAGCGCAGCCCCGCTCCTGCCCCGGCTCCGCCGCTGCCGCCCGCCCACGCCAGCTCCCAGCCGGCAGCTGGCCGGCGATGGGCCCCGAAACTCCCTGTCCCAGGTGCGAATCAAAACGGGGAGGGCTTTCTCCTGTGTCCTGGAGACACAGCGCTGTGTGAAGGGCACCGTAAGCAGTGGTGCAGCTCCAGGAAGCAGCGGTGCTTTACAGAGGACCACATCCTCAAACTGCGCCTGAAAAGGGCACGGAGTGGCGGGTCCCGCGGGGACAGCGCACTTGCGGGACACAGCCTTCCCGATGGGCTTCCGGCAATGCCCAGTGACTCCTAAGGAATTTTCTCAGCGGTTTCCTCCGGCCCCGACCGAGCTCGGAGCGCTCTGGGGCTGCTCACGAGTTAGGGAAATATTTGGCGGCTCTCTCCTGTCCATTGCTTTCTCTACCCAGCAGCTCTCGCACCGGTGCAGCCTTTCCCACCATGCACGGATATACACGGTTATCCCCCTGGTCGGCTGCTCCTGGCTCAGACCAATTCCTCCACTACAGATGACACTGGTGAGATTTTGCTGGAACGTTTATCAACAGCACGGATATGATACTACAGCAAAAGCTTTTACACTCAGAAAGCAGATAAAGAACAAATTCACCCGGTGTGTGTCTTGCCTGGTAACACATTATTTAATAAAGGCAAGAAAACAGTAAAAGAGGGTGAAGGAGCTAAATGTGTAAGCAATCTTCATATCCCTTATTAAAAAAATTCAATACTCCTCTCACATTTTCTGCAGGGATATTAACAGGCACGCTCCCTTTCCGGAAAAACTTCTAAGCCCCTTCCAGCCTCAAAGTGAAGGGTAAGATCTGTAGCAGGAGGGCTCCTCTCTTCCCTGCTCGCTTCTCCGAACCTTGCCAGGGCAGGGTGGCAGCGGGATGGGAGCAGGGAGTTCCCCTGGTGTGTGACACCAGTGCCACCCTCAGCCGCGGCCAACTCAGAACCGTCCCACAAGCTGCCAGTGAGGCCGGTGGCAGTGTTTAAATGTCACTGTGACTTTTCATACAGAAGTAATTTGTTAATAGCAAATTTTAATAACCATTAAATATTCAAGAAAAAGTCTTTCATCAAAAGCGAGGGGGAAGGGGAAGCCTTTTTTTTACCCTACAGAGGAAGGCTTGAAAGCCACATTGTGTACGAATTATTTGTATCTAGTTTGCAAAAGAAATGTGCAGTTTAAACCTGATGAGCTTAAAATTATTGACTTGTAACTCTTGAAACACAGTATATAATGAAAAAATAATAAACCTCTGGAGCATCTTGTAGCATAATATGCTTGCAGTTATCTTATTCTTTAGTTCTAATCCATGAGTTCTTCACATAAAACAAGACTACTGCTTTTTGATATATTTTTATAAAGGTTCACATCAAATATTTGTTTGGCTTTCCATGCTCACTACAGATGAAGTGACCATCACCTAGCTAAAGCAGAAATGTTTCTTTTTCATTCTGGCATGGTCTGTAGTAGCATCAGTTAGCCTATATTAGCTGATGAATGACAAGGCAGTACTGAAACACTGGAGTTCATAAAGTAATATCTCCCACCACTATTGTTCTGCAGCACTAATGCAATAAAGGACAGAGACTACAGGGAGCAAAACCAATTCATAGCACTGAAAAATCATTACAATACTATGAAGTTCAAATTAATCCCTTCTTTCCATTTCACTCAGTTGAAGAGAGATATGAAATTTTCTGAAAAAACCTACAATGCCAATTCTTACAGCATTTAAAATTTAGCAAGCAACAAAGAAAGATAAGCAAACATGAACTGCAAGTATAACATTTGAAATGGTAAAACTAATCAGTAAACCCCAACATGGAAAGCTGTAATTGGATTCTGCACCTTCCCTGCTGTTATGCAGTGGTTACATCTCTCTGAATCAGCGAGTGCAGAAGTACTGACAGTAACGCTGCCTTCATCAAACTGCTCCAACTCAACAAGGAAAACAGCAAGCCCAGCAGCCCTTTAATTTGACCTACGTGCTGCTAACAGAATCTTACTTTTCAAAACTGGAGCAATGTAGGTATTTGTGCTGTGCAAACCTATCCAAGTACCCACACACAGCACAACTGCAATCCATCAGGTTCAGTGCAGCTGCTTTATCTGATCTTCCCAGAAGTTTCAGACCTGGTAGTCACGTTAGCACTTTGAATAACTCAATATCAATGAATATTGAATAAGTTTATATGGAAGAGATTTATACAGCCAACTTTCAATTCACAAGTTTGGAGCTTTGTTTCATCGGGTTTTTTAAATCATTTATACATCTGTTGCAAAGCATCAGAAACATATATGGCAAAGAAATACAAAAGTATAAAAAATGGTGAGAGGCACAGAAAGTGTGTGAAAGAGGAACATTCTGCAGCTGAACAAATACAGCTCTTCACAAATATATTCAGGTTGCTTCAGTGTACATTTTCCACCCTCTATTTTACTTCATGTCAATCTATTTTAGGCTCACTAATTTCAGTATACTAGATCACCCATGTCAAATAACAAAAAGTTTCCTTTCTTCAAAAAGCAAAATTTATCATCAAAAATGTAAAATTCAAAGCCCCAACACTTCTTTCTAGGCCAGCTTTACTTTTTGACAATTACATGTAGTTTCCTTTGAGAAGCAAAAGAGAATGCTCCTTTTCCAGTGCAGATTGTTACACACTACAAAACTCAGATAGAAGTAGGGTGGCTGTATTTACCTCAAACTCTGCAGCCAGCAGTGTGTAAAGTGAGGGATAAGTACCTGCAATTAAAATGCCCCAATTTAAAATATGAGGGGAAATTTTTTTTCATTCAATACTTAAATATGTTATAGTTTAGTATTTTATATTTAGTAACTATGTTTATGAATTTTACATGGTATATTTAGCCAGGCCAAATCCTGACTAGCTGAATTTTTTCCTCCCTCCAAGTGATACTGCCCCAGTCAGAATTCTCCAGGAGCCCCTCCACAGCATCCCTTCATTTAAGCAATGGGGCTGAAAAAGGTTTTGTCCTTACTGGAACACTTCCCAACTTTCTATTTTTTCATGCTTTAAGATTTGCCTTTCTCATGTTCACAAGGATGCAATGGGCACAAGGAGAAGTTTTTCCTGAAGTCAAACTTGAGCAAGACTTTATCTTTTAAAAGAAATTGAAAGATGGAGATTTATGCTGTTGTATACCTAGTGTGAGGTAAATTCTGGGTGCTGATTGAATTGTCCTGTATCTAGCCTCATCTATTCAGGATAAATAGAGATCCTGAATTCCTCAAACATTGCTCAAAAGTGAGACTCTTAAAACTAAAGCATAAATTATAGATCACAAAATGTGAACAAAATTTATATAAAATTGAGTAGCTCTCAAAACTTGGGAAACCTATGAATTTGACTGTAAGACTCTATTTTAGTCTCACCACTGATGATGAGTGAGAAGAATCTGTACAATAGCATTTAGAATTGCAGATGTTTATATTTTGCACCCTTCCTTTTAGTATTGTGCATGATGTCTTAACAGCATATTCAACATGTCATGCAGCAGTGGCAGCTGATTTCGCTCAAAACACACTTTTTTCCAGAAATGTTGAATCCTTCAGCAGCCATTCCATTCAGTGATGGTTGCCACAATCTGCCTCCTAAAGTATCCACTTTCTCTTGGATGTTCCTTCTGAATTGTGTGTGTAGAAGCAGCTGGCAGGGACCGAAATTAAAGCAGCCACTCATAACCCAGAAACAAAAAGCCAAGTGGACAACCTGTCTGTAACAAGCTGTTCCCTTCCACCCCAGTTTCTCTTTCATGTTCACTTCCAGTTGCACAGGTGACATTTTCAATAAACAATTTCAATAAATATTTATAAATTCTTGTTTGTGCAGCTGAAGGAATTCCAGAACTTTGCAAATGTCCTGGGGACACTGCAGTGTAGATTAGTCTCTATTTGACTTTTATTAAAATTAGAAATCTTTTTTTGGCTATTGTGTAATTGGTTCAAGTTCTAAAGGAAATTAAGAGATTCTACTTTTATAACCACGTACCTTTAAAACAACGGGCAAGGCACTGTTTCACATCAAAAGCTTCCCAAACCTTTAGCAGGTCACACCTAAAAGCTGCCTGAGCCCCATGCATTCAGACATCTCCCTCCAACTAAACCCATGATCCTGGGTTAATGACTATCCCGGCACACACCACCCCCTGGGGCTTGGGGTGCCCAGGAGCCCTTCAGCTTCTCAGGGCTGCCCTTTCCCTGGATAACATCCCTGTCCCAGGGGCAGGATACCATCCCTGACCCAGGGAGAGGATCACATTCCTGTCCCAGGGGCAGGATCACATCCCTGTCCCAGGGGCAGGATACCATCCCTGACCCAGGGAGAGGATCACATCCCTGTCCCAGGGGCAGGATACCACCCCCATCCCAGGGGCTCTGCCTGGCACCAGTGCAGTCCCAGGGGCCTCACTTGCCTCTCCTCTCCCCGAGGGCAGCAGGCAGGAGCCACACAACAATGTTCCCTTGGATCTAAGCTCTCAGGTGAGAGAGTAAAATAGCCAGTCCTCCTCTGACTATGGATTGGACAAGTTTAAATCCCAGGGAACAGAGCTGCCAATCCTTGTTTAAAAATTCCAACAGAGCTTTGGGCAAAAGGGTGAGAATTCAGTTTCTCTCCTAAGTAACATACAACATGCTATAAATTACTGTCTAGGAAGGTTCTCGAAATTAATCCATTGCATCTCTTCAAAACCCAGAGTAACAAATCATTCAGCAATTACTCTTGAAAATCCCAAGGATTTGAGAAAAACGGACTATCTGTGGCATTTACATATTTCTACTCCATACCACAGTGAAGACTTCCTGAAGGCTGGCATGAAAGATGAGTTTTCCCCTGGTGAAACTGCCTAGAAAACAGGCTTTATTACAAACTTACCTTCTTTCTTTCTCTTTTTTTAAATTTATTTAATACAATTACCCTGTGCAAAAACAGAGGATGAGAATCTCCAGCCCCTTAGTTCACACAATGGTCAGAATCCAATCCCAATCTCATGTTTAAAAGTTTATAGCCAATTCTTTTCCAGAATTTGCTCAAGGCAAAAGTCTCCATTCAGTTAATGGACAGACTGTTCTTTTCTCATAGCACAGAGAAGATAGCCTGAAATGCCAGGGGGAAAAAAAAAATCACCAAGAATCCAAGAGATGCAGATTTCGTGGTGAAAATGCCCAGTATCAGGTGCAGTGCAAACCTCTGTACCATAATAAGTTCAGAAGATTCATCTCTACCCTCTTGAGCTTCTATTTGCAACAAAGCCGTCAGTGTGCTCTAGCAGCATCTAGCAGGTGAAAACACTTGGCTAAATCATTCCTGAAACACCACAGCTGGATCTCTTTAGCATGGCTCAAAGATGAAAACTGGTTTCTACTCTCAATGGTAGCTTTGGTGACAATTCTGATTGCTGTTAATGATCCTGGAAGTTCAATCCTGGGCACAGGCTGCTCCATCTTCCACAAATCCAAATTGTATGCATCAATTCCACCCTCCTCTTCCCACGCCAGCTAAATTTTAAAACAAGAACAGTTTGTCATACAGAATTAAGAAATTCTGCCAGGTTAAATCTTTTCTGTGAAAGATTTCTGAGAGCTTTACACAGACCTTATGCTTATCCTTTCTCCTTGCTCATCTCTTTACAAGCACAGTTACCATACACAAGCTCTAACCTCAGACCTGGATCCAGCCTCAGGAGGCCAAGAAAGATTCAGGAAACACGTTCCACACTTGCTTCCAGGCAGCCTCTTAACAAGGTCTTGGAGAGTCAAACTGATGGTCTGTATTTAAGGCAAACAGCTACAGCAAGTTCCCCAGCCCACACAAGAGTAAAAATAGAGCAAGGTCCAGGGGTACCAAAACATCCCGTGTTTAGGCACTCTGAGCTCTAAGTGGAGATTCTTAGTAACTGGGATCTGCAATCTATCCCAGAGGAATACTCTGGGCTCTAACATCAAGAGTTCATATCCCAGCCTGTCCCATCTTGTGGGGGCATCTGATGTCTCTTTCCTCTTTTTCATCTTTCACAGATCTTGCAGAACCTAAATTACCTTGGAGGCATTTGCTCCTCTCAGGTTTGAGTGCTGTGTTCAAGTGTCCCTGGAGCAAAAGAAGGAGAGGCACAGCCTGTAACAGCTCACAGCTGCTAAGGGATGTTCGCAGTTCTGCACATCCTTCCTGCCCTGCACCTCATCATGGGCCTGCCCACCCTGTGCCCACTCACCCCCTCCACAAGGCAAGCAGTCAAACAAGGCAGAAGAAAGGACAGAAGAAGAGAACAAGAGGCACAGGGACGGCTGGAACAGGACCTGCCCCCAAAGCGTCACCAAGGTGTGACACTGGCCCAGCCACAGCACTTCAGGTCCCACTGCACCATCCACGCCATCCCTGCCCTGCTGCAAACTGCTGCCAGTGCTAACGAGCTGCTCATCATCTCCCTATCCCAGCAGCAGTCCCAAGGGGGAGTTTCCTTGGTTCAAGAGAGATTTATACAGACAGCTACAGAGTGAGCGGCCTGCGCCTCATTAGTGAGTTAGAGGAGCACAGAGGTCACTGTTGACAGAGGAACAGCAGCAGCCATTAGGGTTGGACAACACAGGCAGAACAGCATCGAGCAGCAGAAGGGCTGGTGAGGCCAAGGAACTGTTCATGCATAACAGGCACAAACATTGCTCTCCTCCAGGTTAAAAAGAAAACTATTTCTGGATATCAGCATACTGACAATTTTATTGTTGCCATGTCAATTGGAAAATTTTCTGTATAAAATACAAACCCAAAGCAAGTGAGACAAAAAAGTTCATGTGAAACTACCATTTCCTCTTTAAATAACAACAAACACAAAACTTTCCAGCTTATGACCGAGTTATACTGTAGAACATCCCAGCATAAGACCAGACATCAGAAGTGGCAAACGGCACAGGCTCACCCGTGAAAGCCAACACCGTAGAGACAGAAGCAGGTGGAGGGAAAAACAGTATGCAATTGTTTAAGATTTTTGTATCCTACAGGGGAAAGAGATTTGGACAAAATTAAATTAGCATTTTAGCTGTGATCCTGACAAGAGTGGCTTACAAACTGAGGAGCAGCAGCTCCAGCAGCAGCAAGAACCACCAAAGTACTGGAAGCCATGCAACAGCACACACAGCAACGAGAAAAAGAAATTTTAAAATGCTAGTATGAGGTATTGCCACTGTTGCTGTCTTCTTCTCTAGAATATTCACATTAAGTATTTAGGGTAGACCAAGAATAGCTGAGAACCTTCCCATCCCAAACTCCTCACACAGCTGGACAGAAGTGCTGCAAGCTACCTGTATAAAAACTACCAAGTTCAGACTTTAGTCCATCTGCAGCAATACAGCAATGCTTTGCATTTTTACTTATTCAAAGCATTAATTCCACCCCACGCTGTTCTGGCTGCATGGGGGTTCTCAGCCAGGCTGGAACCGGGCTGTACAAGCTACACTCACTCTCTCTGCTTTGGACAAGCCTAAACACTGAAGCATGAACGCTTCCCTCTGGTTTCCCTAAGGCAGGGCAGGAGAGGAGCCTGTTACCCACTCCTGTCTCCGTGCCCTCCCAAAGAGAAGAGCTCGCACACTGAGGGGTCTCAGAGGATAATGGGCTCCCTCTTCCTCTACAGCCACAGAAACCATAGGGAGACACAGGACCACACCTCCTCAGGGCAGGACTTTATTTCACAAGGATTCACCTGAATGCTACTTCCTGAATCTCGGATCAGTTATTTACATTACCCATTCTGCACTTCAGCCCAAAAGGCTGCAGAAACACAAGTCACATAGCAATGGCACATGGCAACTGCACCTTGTCACTGCAACGTGACCTAAAGAAAAATGAATTTCATAAGCAGCCTAATTTTAAGTCTTCAATAATACTTTGCATCTTTTACAAAATATTTGTTACCAGATGCCCCTCCCTTCCCGCTTTTCTCTGTGGAAAAGCCAAGCTCTAAACAAAAGTACAAAAGTAGGAGGAAATTAAGACTAAACAGGATCAAAAGATAGTCTTTTCTACAGGGCAAAAAAGCCCAAGCAATCCAGTAAAAGTTACAGATTCTTAATTGCTCTTAAGAGACTCTTGGGTAAGAACTGCTGTTTTAGAGCCCAGGACACAAAGCAAAGAAGAGGTATGACAGTGATATTGAGAGAACAGATACTGAAAAAGGCATTGCATAATAGAGCAGTTACAAAATAAATCCTAATGGGTGTGCTCCTTTAGCTCTCTTGCTACTTGGTTTAAGCTTTCTATAATCACTGATGAGAATTTTATAACAGCTGAAATGAGAATTAATTATTGAAAAGTACCTGAAATGCTAAGTGATTTCCTACCCTGAGGGTTTTTAGCTATTAAATGAAATATACAATTGATTCTGCAGATAAAATACTCCTGTGGCAAAGCATCTTTAGTCCCACTTGACCCAGAACACTGACATTTATCACTCCTCCATTTATAAACAGCTACAAGATAAAAGTAATGAAGAAGTTAATTTGATCTGAAGTGATCATCTTCCCAATGCACAGTTAGGATTCTCCCTGTCCCCAATTGATTTTAGTACTTGCTCTAGAAAGCTTCATCTGGTCTGTGCCAGGTATGAATGAATACACAGCATTTAAGAAAAAAAATAAATTTGTTTATAACAGTTCAGCAAAATCTCTGCTGAATCCTATCCTGAAACACCTTATGTTACAGGGAGGAAAAAAAATACAAAAAATAAACTCTGCATATTTCTAAAACAGATTCTTTATAATGTATTACAAACAGATAAAATGTGTATTCTTTCCTCATTACCAGTGCATCTATTCAATACTCATTCTAAGAGTCTTTAGAGGATGCATGCATTCTTCCTATTTTCAGTGATCCCGATCACTTCAGAGTTCTCATTTGCAAAGAGAATTCTCCACGTAATTCTCACATATTCAACAATTTACAGAATCTTATAACAACGTCTCTCATCAGGAAAAAAAGAGAGAAAATATATTTGTTTTGTAAGACCTTTCAGATCCTGCCTCTGGAAGCGCAGCCAGAGAGGCTATTTACATGTCCAACAGGTTTTCCCCAACACATTTACAAATCTCTAACTGTGTGAAGCCTGTGGATGCACCAACGTAGCAGCAGTGTAACAGCAGGCCATCATCCAGCACTCTGCCTGCAGCTAAGCACAGCTTTGGCTTTTGCAAACAGTTCACAAGAGGCCAGATCCCTTTAATTTTATATTTTTATTACAATCTCCCCACACCTCCACGTATAAACACTGAACCCTCCCTGTTTCTCATCCCTCCCCCTCTCCCACCCACAGAAAGGTTGCATGGTAAGGTGATGCAATTTAAAGCCACATCAATGCCTAACATACAGAACAGGTTTGGAGAAGGGAAAGTCTAACACGAAACAAAGAAGTTAAACAGCCTCTTGAATCAAAAAACTTAATAAATATGTAATAAAATTTAATTTTTCTCACCTTGAAGAATTTTCACAACAGAGAACAAATTCAATAAAATAACGTAAAAGCTGTCCTTTTTCAGGAAAAATCAGTTTTAGAAAATAAGAGTGTACTGAAGGCTGCAATTATTGTATCTGTATGTAAGAAATCACAGAGCCTCAGGCTTGCTGTCCTGCAGTGCTCCCCACGTGTGCCACAAAGGTGGCTTGTTACTGACACATCACACATATGCTACACAGAGGATGTGTCTTTGCAGAGGCCCTTTTTTCAAAACAAACTAAAACAATACTGCGGTGTTACAAATATTCTCTGCGACTAAAATGGAGGCATAGGAAGCAAAGATTTACCTGTAGAGCTTATCAGGGTAGGTAGCAGACTGTTCAACTCTTCTTACAGTAAAATCTCACAGCAGGAAAGAAACCCCATCCACTGGATTCAGCAGGTGCCTTTATCTGGACAGTCAAACCAGTGAGAACAGGAACAGAGCCACACTGCACTGAACCATCCAGCACCACAGTCTGTCTGAAATACACAGTACTTCCAAACAAACTCTGCACTCCCTTGGGGATCTGGATCACCAGTGGGGCAAGAAAACAACATCTTCATTTTCTGTTCAGATTTTATTTGAAATCTAATTCAAATTGTCAAAGCTACAAAAAGGGGGAACATTTGGGTTATTTCTGCTATGTCACAACATTCTAAAAACAAAATATCACTACTGCCAGCAGATCAGTTACACACATTTCTGATGAAACTTCTAAACACAAAAATGTTTCTTTTGGGAAATAGTCACAATGAAGATATTTTGTACAATATAAAACAATGACAGGTCTACAGATGCCGATACTCATGAGTATACACGTGCATTCACAAAAAAAAAAAATCAGGAATGCTTTTTTGTTTTTAAACAGACTGTTCAGGCACAAAAACAAAACCGCATTTCCAGTAAGTGACAGCATCATAAAAAATATTAACATTGTCAGTGTTTGCTTTTCTTTGACTTCTTGTGAGATCTGTGAGGAGAACGGGACTGAGACCTGGATTTTTTCCCTGACTTTTTAGGGGATCTGGATCGTGATCTTCGTGATCTTTTGGGTGTCCTAGACCCAGATGGCGACCTGCAAAAAACCAAAGTTTTACATCAAATACTAATAGATAAAAGCACCTTTTCCTGAACTTATTTGTATTCATTTATTGAGCCAAATGAGGTAGAAAATACTTTTCCCTAATAACAAAAGTAACAGGATTATATCTTGCTTTTGAGAAAAAGGCCATTTTTGCATTATAAGATTTTAAGAGTATTTTAACTTCAGTGCTTAGAACCCATATGAAAAATAACACACACTCATGTCCTTAAAACCGTATCAGGAATTCACAGCCTTCCACATAAGCCTCAACCGGCTTGGCCCTCATATGGATTGCAGCCTATATCCATACAGAAATTAAAAACTATGTTTAATTGCATTACAGTGAAATACTTTTGATTCTCATCAAACATATTCAGATTGTGATGCAATCCCACAGAAACAGAAGGGGCACTGAATAAATTTACTGTCATCTAGCCCACACCTAATATATTGATCTAATATAATGAAAACTGAATAAGCATCATATTAACTCTAAAAAAAAGTCTCAACTACTTTTCTACTTTAATTTGAAATACTTCTTTATATAAGCACAAGAATACTGTAGTTTTATGCTGCAATTTTTTTCAACACCATCAAAGGAGTTTTCCTCAGCCTGACTGAGGAATTTTATATCAGTAAGATATTCTATACTTCTAAAAGAAGTGGAAGGTGAACTTTCAAGTTTCAAGTTACAGCAGCATTAGCAGAATAATAAAATTTCACCTCAAGTTTAACAGTAACTAAAGACAAATATTTGTGTCAAGAGTGGAGGTTAGGAAATACCTAGTTTGGAAACAAAGCCCTATAAGCAGTATCTGATTTTTTTCCCTTAAAAAAACAAACTATGGCAGTGAGGAGCTTCATGTGAGCTAATCACCAGCGAAAGGCTGCATGGTCACTGTCATTTGAGACGTTCTGTAGAAGGGCTACAGAAATTCTAGAAGGACTACAGAAAACATGCTTTGAAAATAAAAAGCTAAGAAAGCACCAAGGTGGTCTAGTTTAAAGCAGCATTTCTTCAAATCACCAGTAAACAGGTAAACAAAACCACGGCAGAGCAGGGTGTGGAGCTATCAGGGCAGAAGGCTGTGTGCACTTCCAACTCCAGAGCCCAAAGGAATTAATGAGGATCGTGCACTACAGAGCACTGTGAGAGAAAGTACCCGAGTATCAAATGTGCTCTGCGGAAACACCCCCGCCCAAACGCCAGCCAAACACACCATCAGCTTCCTGAAACAGAGAAGATACCAGCTCACCTTTTGCCTTTTTTACTGACGTCTCTGGGAGAATCTTTGTGTGAGGAGCGGGAGCGGGAGCTCTCCTTGTGGGAGCGCTCGGAGCGTTCCGATTTGGGCGAGGGCGACTTGGCTCGGCGGCTGCCGCTGCTGCGGGACGGGCTGGGGGAAGCGCTGTGCCGCCTTTTCCTGGGCAGCCACGCACACGGGGAGGGGAAACGCACAGTAAGAACACCTGGTCCCTTCTGCAGGGATTTGCTTTAGCCAATGTCATGACAGTTACTTGTAAGTGATTA
This sequence comes from Nicator chloris, assembly GCA_013400495.1. Lineage (NCBI taxonomy): Eukaryota > Metazoa > Chordata > Aves > Passeriformes > Pycnonotidae > Nicator > Nicator chloris. The sequence continues at coordinate 18,630 of WAAE01014621.1, read as the reverse complement.
AGATACTGTAGGCTTTTTATTATTAAAACAAAAAATCAAGTTTAACATGTGCAACGGATTTTCTCTGCTTGAAAAAAATTAAGGCCTGTGAGTCATCTGTGTCATTAGCGTAAACACATTCTGTCACAGCTCCCTGAAAAGCAAGGCCTTTTACCATAGCTACACTTAGAACCACAGCAGAGGTTGGCTATGCAGGCATTAGAAGATCAGTGTCCAATCCGCTACCCCAAACCCCGCTGTTCAGAAGGATCTGCACTATGAGATGAGCAACACTGAAACCACCATGTATCTATCCTTTGTGGTCTGTCCTCAGAACAGTCTTCTGATTGAGGCACCGCAGGCAATCAACTGCTACAAGGCAGTTAACCCCGTTTGCAAGTAGTAATCATTTTACCACGCTTCCCCAGGGCATAAATGAGCCAAAGGGCAACTCTGTTCAAATACCTCACTTGGGGCAGGGTAAAAATGACAATTCCTTTAACATTTTGGAACATGTTGTAATAGCCAAAGCATGGGTTTTGTTTGTTTTTTTTGTTTTGTTGGGTGGTTTTGTGTTTTTCTTTTAAAGTCAGATGTGTGATACAAGGTAATTTCAAGGCTGCCATTGCCTACAAAGATACTGTGAGGGTTTTCCTCCCATCCACTTTAGTCCAAGGAGAGCCATACCTCTCTTTTCGTGTTGGTGTACATTCCTCTTTTTCCTTCTTGTCTTTGGACCTGGTCTCAGACTTTTCCTTGTCCTTTTTGTCTCTGTCTCGTTCTCTTTCCATCTCTTTTTCTTTTTCCTAGATTATTAGAAGCATCATGATTTCAGATAAGATGTGAATAATTATTAGAGGCAATGAAGCTAATGACAAACAGCATAAAAGCAGTGAGCACGGATGGAACACAGCACATGATCTGAACTAATGGTCACACCCTCCCAGCTCTTCAGCCCTTTGCTCCTGCTTGGGACACAGCACAAACATTCACTGTAACACAAACTAATGAACACATGAGGGGTACCACCCTCTGTGAGAAAATCTGAGTATCTAACTGGAAATGAACAGTCTTCAATGTTACAAATTTCAGGGAAATATTACAGCTGTAATAGCTTTTCTAAACTAAATTAAACATGGAAGAATACCAGGAACCTCTTTCTACTTTAAACATGTCCATTCATCCTCATTAATCCAGACTGAAAACTGATGTACTCTCATAACCAGAAGCTATCAAAAGACAAAAGAAAAATACAAACAAGATTCTGCTACAATATCTAATCTGTCAAAAACGAACAACTATAGTCCATTTCTAGATATCAATAGTCCCATTTTGAAAGAAAATACACACCCGGAGCACACCGAGTCTATCTGTCAAATAGAAAATAATAACTGTAATAACTATAATATTATTAACGCTGCTTAAAACTATTTTCTCCCTTCCTTGGGAAGCCTTTCGCACAACAGATCAATTACTAAAAGCAAAATGAGAAGTCTGATGAACATCTTCAGCTGAGAGCTGCCCCTTTCCTTTCCCACACCGAACAGTTTGCTTCATGCCGTAGATGCAGGAGTGGTCTCTAAGGTTCCTACACACACTATGACACCCAGCTGTACAGTGGGAAACACTACAGGATTTGGATGAAAACAGGAGATTGGACGTATTCTGCAGAAAGCACGTGGACTTAGACATGCAGTTTGACATCACAGTGGAATTTTAACAAGAACCATGTGTTGTTCTGTTTAAAGCCACCTTACATTCAATAAACTCAAAAAAAGCCTATCACAGAATCAGAGGCAAACAAAGAACAGTTCTTACCCTCTGGAGCAGCTTGTCTCTATAGTGTTCAACCTGTTCCTGAAAACTCTGGCCTGGCTTCTTGGGTCTTTTCCCAGACTCTAACTCATCCTGAAACTTCATCACCTTAAGCTGTGAAAATAATACTGACCATTAGATTATTTGACTTATTATTATCCAGTTAGGCAGGTGGCTGAAAATGAAATTTCCATGATATATAATCTGTGTTCTTCATTCCTTCTATACAAGCTTGTGCACAGATACTAAATTTATTTTAACTGGATCTAAGTAACAAATCTGCACATGCACCTGCAGGCACCTGCAGCTGTTTACAGACATGGTGAGGACTAAAAATAGAGGGAATTTTTTTCTGTTATTCTACTAAATTCTGTTCCCATCATTAGTACCCCGCACCCTTGTATTTCTTGGGTCATTATCTGGTTTTTTTTTTCTTTCAAAATGAAATAATTTACTGCAAGTGTCAATATATTCTTTCAACTTCTTGTCTACTTCAAAGTTTCCTTTGGTAACTGCCTTTTTTTCCATTTAACCCTGAATGCTAAAATCAAATGACTGACATAATTAGGACATAAAACAATGCACCTCCTCTTCAGGGTTGTTTGCACAGAGTGGCTGATTTGAAAGAACTGATTTTTACTCACATAATACTTTTTCATGTGCTAACAAGCTTAGCAACCGAATTCAGTTCCTAAGTGCTGCTAAATGTAACACTAAATTTGCTGCAGTATTCCCGACAGAGTCACAAAGTTAAGCAAATGTCAGAATTTCTCCATGTGTTGTTTTTTTCTGTGAGTTTTTTTTTTGTTCAGTTGGTTTTTTTTGGTCTAGACGAACTAAAACCTTCTCCAAGTCGATTTACATCACAAAACTTCTCCTGCACCTCTTACCATTTGTCAATTCTTTAGTCCTAGTGACATGTCCTTGTACAAACAATCATTCAATTTTTTTTTGAGGAGAAGGTGTTTCTTTTTTGGGGAAGGAGGGAAGTTTGGTAATAACTCAGACTGTATTTGTCAGCCCTCTTCCAAATGTTCATGCTCTGACCCTCCTGCACATCCTGTTCCAACACTGACATTCTATATATGGGTAGATTTTTTCAGTGTTTGAGCTTTTATTTTCAGCAAACACACTAAGTTGTTTTCTCTTCAAAATATTAATTCTTCCAACCTGGAAACATACAAAGGAAAAGACTTTGCAACTGTGTTCATTTTGGTTATCTGAAAGAATTCTTATTCTCCAGGTCCTCAATTCCCTAATATGAAGTAGTCACAAAATCAAACCCTACCGGTTGTTTCTTCTCTCTCAAAAATCCAGCAGACTGGCTCTAATCAGCCCTTCCAATTACTGACAGAAAGGAAAGGTATCACAAAAACAAACTAATCCTGAGTATGTTAAGAAACAGAAAGCCCAAGCAAGGATAACACTATTTTGAACAAGATCCCCTTTCCCTTCAGTTACCGAGCTTATGTCAAAGCCACATTTTTCATTTTAGTCTCAAATATAAGGGAACAACTTGCTTTGAGGGAAAAAGAAAGAAAATTTTTAAAAAGCACTGTTATACCACAGTAGATTCCTGTCAACTGTTCTGCTTTCCTCCCTCACAGAGCCTGCTCTATCTGCAGTTGAGCATTTTTTATGACAATTCAGCCAATGGAAAACTGTCATCATCATTTGTAACATACCACTTTCCATAAAGGCATGTTTTTCTTCCCCCACTTTAAAAGCAGAGTTTCAAAGGCAGAAATACCTTTTGGAGCCATATACTCAGTATCACTGTGTACCACCTGTTCTGCCACAAAATCAGGATAGCATTCCCTACCATCAGATCAACTCCAAATCAGCAGCTGCTCAGCACCTTCAGTACCAAAGAGGAGGAGTTCAGAGGAGGCTTAGCTGATCCAGGAAGCCTCTTAAGCTGCCATAGCATGAATATGCCCGTAAGACTTTGTTTTCCCAACTAAATAACCCATATAATTTAAAAAACAAAACAAAAACAAAAACCCAAACCAACAAAAGTCCACAAAAACCCTCCATCCTCATAAGATGTGTTTCTTTACATTTTTAGCCAACAAAGCTGTGACAGTCTGTTTAACTATATTTTGAAAGCAAGGAAGCCTAAGTCTACAGCCCAACGTAACCTGAGATGAAAATAAACCAGGAATCCAAACAACAGGCTTCACCTGATTCAATAAGCTAAATGGATGTAAAAAAACATGCTGACATGTATGGCATACAATCATGCATACACTGTTGGCAGGAAGTTTAAAATGGCAAGAGGAATTATTTGCATGTAGCTTCTCCAGAAACTGTGGGTGGAATGGGGGGGCCGAAGGTAGTCATTAGCAGGTGCCTTGAAAAGAGACAAAATAGGAAAGGCTACCCTGTGGTAACATCTCACTCATCACCTCCCCAGACTCCCGCTATGGCAGGACCATGTGGTTTGCTGAGACAGATATGGTCTTTTACAGACTACCCATAGATGAATTTCTCCTCCACACAATTGCTGTATCTCCCTTTGAACCCATGTAAACTGACTCCTTTTAGAAGATGCTGTGGGCAGAGGAAATGAGTACATGCCCTGGAATGGTGACTAAGAGCTACCAAGTGCTGACATGGTATCAACAGCTCACTACAGAAAGATCAGACGCTTCCATCCCCTCCTGCACCCCAAGCACAGGGTCCCCCTTCCACCCTTCCCTTGCACCAACCGCAGTGTTTGGCTGAGCCTTCCATGCACCAGAAGCTCACCCTCCTCCCCAGTTCAATTTTCCCTTCCTCAGTGAGATGTATTGGGTCAGAGGAAAATCAGCAAGTGTCAGAGCTCACAGGATCAGGATGTCTCCTCACCCAACAGAAGTGAGCAGTTAATCAGATCAGTTCACCTTACACCTTCATGTATAGAGGATTTTGCAATTTCCTCTCATCCATCACTACTGTGTTTTATAAGAAAGATCCAAAGGCCACAAAAGAATTCTCTAAAAAATCTGACCACTCAGAATTACTATTTGAACTTAGATGCTTATGTCCCTTCACTATTTCACCGCTCCTTGTACACTGGCCATAGTGAACACTCTTCTCACGTTCTCTCCATACAAAGTATGGGATGCTCATATTCCTATCACACTGTTCACTCTCCCAGGAGAAAAAGATCCTTAATACTTAGGCGTAAATCTGTTTAAGTATCTAATTGATGAATATTGTAAGCATTTCATTTTGTAAACTTGCATTAAGAATGAACTAACATATCCTCATTGCATTGGTCACCCTTTAACCATTCTTGTTCAACAGACAAGAACTGGTAAGCCTGTTCATTTTCAGGAATAAATACATCAACTTTTATCTGGACTATCCCCAAAATCAGTAATGTGCACGATAAAATGGAAGGGGAAAATGTTTCAAATCCTGTGCCAAAACTTTGCAATACTAATTCCTTAGACAGAGCAGAGTTCCCAGTTCAGAGACTGCAATGCCTAAGTGTCAGGTATCACTGGAGTTGCTGTGAGCGATCCCTGATCCCTACCTAATGTTCCACTGCAGGATCACATTTCTCACTAATGAGGAGCTCTTTCCCAGGAGCTCAAGACCAACACTCCACGGCACACCTCTTGTCTATTGGTTCTCATCTGGAGACCTCCTCCCTCTCTCCTTGAACCCCTCTGAGGAGTATTTAAAGGGTTCAGCCTTAGCTAGAAGCTGAGGCCTTGATTACAGTCCACCCAGGAAGCAAAGCAAGCCAAAGGAACAAGTAAGGTTTTGCTACCATGGCTCAGGGAAACCAGACTGCTGCAAACCAAAGCTCTGTTTTTTCCATTTAGATACCAACAGGTGTGCTGTCAATAGCCTCCCTCACTTAAAACTGATCTGCTTCCAAAAACTGTTCTCTGTTTTCTAATCTTCTGCTGATACTGAGTCCATGCACAGGGTCTTCAGTGCAAAAAGGCTTTTTCACAAGAGGTTACTCCACAGTTACACAGCCTCTGACCTTAAAGTGGCCATGTTCAAATGTAACTAATTTGAGACAAATTAGCTGCATGCTACATATTAGGATGAACTAGGAAGCTAATCACCACACACTTGATGAAAGAGAGGAATTTCTGCTTGGTAAGTAATGTATCCACTCCAATGTACACTGATTAGAGACAGGACAGACATCCAAACAGATCAACGTGTTTTGGGTTTCTTTAGAACAGTCTTGCCCCAACAGTGGCTGCCACAACTCCTAGATTTTGCCAGAAGCAGAGCAAAATATTTCTTTGAAAGCTTGATTTTTCCAGCAAGTCTATGAGTAGTGGAATTTCTGCAGCTACAATATTATCAACAACAGATGACAGATATACTGATATACACATATGAAATATCTCTTCTTCCATAGAGCCATGCTCCATCACATTCACAGGTTGCCAAGTGTCGTGGAGCTAAGCAATTCCTTGCTTCTGGCTTCGTGTAAAACAGAAATAAAGTCAAAGATTTAAAACAGACCTGAATCTTCTGAGTAGTCATTACCTTCAAAGAAACAACTGCTATAAATAGCAAAACGATTGGTTAAGCAAAAGCCGATTTGCCTCATCTGTTGTTATTATTAAGCCACAATCAGTAGACTATTTAATAGGGTATCTCTATGCCATTTTGCAGTAGCCTCGAATGAGCCAGCAACAGAAACCTCCACAGACTGCAAAAACCAAAGGGTTTTATTTCGTTCTACTGATGACTACAGATAGCTCCTGTGACCTGACAAACAAATATTCAAAAGTTGAGCATGCTGCACACTAAGCACCATAATCCAGAGAAAGAAATAATGGAAACTGTATGGAACTTCTTAACAAAGGTAACCAACCACCTGTCCTTTGTGGCATCCAGGAAAATCTCTTTGGCTCTTGGTAGAAAAATAAACTGGACTTTCAATACCATGAGGGGGCAGGGGGTGTTTGGTGTGGAGTATCTGTGCAGGGGGCAGGGAGGTACTGACAGAGCACAGCCACAGGATGGTGTAAAAAGCCTGTCCCTCCTGCAGCTGGGGCTATCAGCAGGAACCCTCCACACCACTGGTCTCCTACCTCAGTCAGACTCTGCTTTGCGGTCTCAGGTGGCCAACACAAAGGTGAGTAAAGCCAGGTATTAAAAAGGACTAAAATCCTGTTTAACCCTTTTGGAAGCACCAATATGTCTGAATTTGTGATGAGCCTGCAGCTGCAGATGAAGCCTGTGCTGTGCTTTTTTGCTTGGAGTAGGATTATCAAAATTTGTGCAGCAAGGTGAATGCAGAAGTAAGGCACCCTAGAGAAAGGTCCAAAGAGGACTATGCTGCTTCATTTCGTCTGTGAGTTTATCTACACTGTAAGGGACACTTCATGAACAATTTAAATAATAAAATTCCCATTTTTCTACCACTTCATTGCACTAAGGTCTCTTTACAAAGAGGAATACACCTTTTTTTAAGATGTCCCAGGGGGAAGAAAGACACACAAAGCACCATAAAGACCACTCTGAAATCTGAGTTACAATATAAAGCAAAGTGCCAGTCTTTCCACACTTAAAAAAAGTTAAGAAGTTGCTGTTCTTCAGTGTTACAGGAAAAGCTCTGGTCCTGCTAAGTTCTGGAAAGAATTCACACTTCAGAAGGATTAACAGGGGCATGAGGGAAGCAAACAAAAGGTTACCAAGTTGCCTCCTCTGATGGCACCAGTCTGATGGCTGAGGCCAAAGTTTGTTTCTTAGTTCACTTTCCCCTTCCAGCTAACAAGCTTAATTTATTAACTGTGCCAAGAGAAAGAATTGTTGCTTTATTAATGAATTTCCAAAAAATGCATGAAAAAATGTTTTTCAGCTTCCCTGGCAGTCACTGTGCAAATTGTGTAGCTAGAGAAGTAGACTTCACCCATTTTTTTGCCAAATATTTTACACAACATTTTTTACAGTGCATATTAGATGGCACGGTTGTTAAAGCTGGTAATTGGTTGTTTTTTTGCTCAGCTCCTTTCCTAAAATTTAAGAATGGATGTGGGTTTTGGCAGGGATTGGGTACATACTAAGAAGAAACCATGACTGTGAATGCTTTGAAGTAGTACAGGGAGTACTTTCCTGTCAATGACAAACTTGAGGAAAATTTTAAGTACTCCTACATAGTGTCTAAAACATTCTCAAACAAACAAAAAAAAATTCTCCTAGCAATCCCAAATGTCTAAAACCAAAAGGGTAATTTACTTACCAAAAAGAATAAAATGCAAGCATGCACTTGAAAAACTCTAATATTTGCCACTTAAAACTTTTGCTGACGGAACACACTGATGAAAGAACTTAAAACACTTGTGCAGTGTAAAACTGACAATGGAAAGCAAATCACTGCCTAATCTGCCTCCACAACTGCCAAGATAACGTCTGTAAAACAGATACTCAGTCTGAAAGGAGCTCTTTCCATAACTGCTACAATCAATATTACAGCAACATGAAAATTAAGTTTCACTTGTACTTCCATTAGTCTAACATCATGTATTTTCTACAAAAATACTGCCACCATGAGTCAGGTCAGACATAAATCCCATTCAGCTTATCACATTCAGGATTTATTCCCTTAATATGGCTGTATATTATGAACTTTCAAACTGCTGTGCAAAATGAGGTTTCTAAGTGCTTAGTGAGAGTCTATTAATTTAAATAGAATCTGAATAGTTAAAAGGAGGCATTTTTAAGAGAAACAACATTTGTAACATTTTAAAATGTTATTGGCTGAACATCTTAGAAGAATATTACAGGGCTGTGCTAATGTCTGATTTTAGCTAACTAGCACAGTACAGCATGAACAGGTAGGCAGCCACAATTCCACCTTCAAAACATCACCCAGGTTATAACCTGTCATTTGGAGATGCTACAACTTCAATAAGCATTTAGCAGCTTCTTAATATCATTTTAGTGTACTGAACAGAAGCTACAAGAAATTTGGTACTCAATGTCCCCCAGTTTGAATACAGCATACAAGACAGAAGTCACATACACTTTTAAACCTGATTTTACATGGCAGTGTATGTCAGAAAGGCTTCACTGCCACACAAAACTCATGCTAAATTCCAGCCCTAGTAACCTTCTCAGTCAGGCACAAGCTCAGAAGCCAGAACAAAGCCAGAACCACCTCTGCTGATCAAGCTTAACAGCTACACTAACACCTGTGCTTTAAGAAAGGCGACAAGAACCAGGGAGCCCTATGAACTGCACACAGGGCTTCAATTAAAATACCTCCAATTCCACGACTACACGGGTTAGCTGTATCTACTTCTTTGTTTGATGGCTGAGACAGTGAAAAGAGACACTGTTAAATGCAATAAAATACAGACATTTCAAGGCAAGAAACAGAGAAAACAAGAAAGGTAGAGAACTAAGGCCACATCCAAATGTTAATCCCAAAAGTTAATTTGCCAAGGGGAGGAAAGTGTAAGGGCACCTACGCGATCTAAAGCTACAGTGGTACTGAAACAGAACACTGAAAAGGAACAGACATTCTCAACATGCAATATGCCCTGACTCTATTTTTCATATTTTCCTCCATTATTTTCAATGTCAAAACCAGGCAAGGTAAGAGTGTGAACAAATAAACCTTTACAAAAATACACCAGACTACAACAAAAACCCACTATATAATAGGACTATAATTATTTCAGTAAAAATAACTCCCAATCATATCTAGAGAACTCAGGGTTGGCTGAGGACTGGAAAGGTACAGAAGGGTGGCACAAAACACCCCATGCTCACCTCTATCTCTCGGAGTTTGGCACGCTTTTCTTCACTCATTTCTGAGTATTTGACCGATGACTTGGATTCAGGCATTTCCTCTTTAATAGGATTGGAATACATGTGTTGTTCTTCTGACTTAGAACTCTGTGTGTCTTCTTCATCTTCACTTTCTTCTTCTTGACTTTACAGAAAACATACAGAATTAACTAAGATGTCACAGACATCTTCAGTATATATGAAATGAACTATTTTTCTTAGTTTCTATAATTAGTTACTAGTTTTGAAGTCTGTTTAGATTATGTACGTGTGCAGACACAAATTAGTCTCCATCTGTAAGACATATCTTTCTCATTTAATTACACTGTTAGTCTTTATTACTCAAACAACTTACAGTTTTCATAGAAACAGAGTGCAGAAGAATTCATGAAATTTACAGTCATCATACACATATCTACCTTAGCTACAAAAGGAAATCCACTCCCTCAGCAGAACCTCAAAGTGCCGTAATGGTGTTTTTCAGGTATATTAAGTTTAATAGAAGAACAATATTTATTACTTTTGCTCTTAGGAGATAAACCTGAGAGATGGCAGATACCCAAAATTATATTCCCAGGCTGGCCACTAGAGCACTGCAGGACTCCCTGCAATGCAGGAAGTATTTACAGCATTAACTAACCGATGCTCTCAGCTGCCTGAAGAACAAAACCAACTTCTGCTAGCATGGAGCCTATCAGCATCCAATGAAACACCTCAGAACATGACTCCCTGTGCTTCTCTAAGCAGCAGAAGGCAGAGGTTTAGATTCATTCATATATACCTGATAGCAAGATTTCCCTACTAGTACCTTAGCTCTTACTGCTTGATGCTGAATTCTCAAATCACCATAAATTCAAAGATTGTAGTTAACATCTCTACCAAAAGATGTAATTTATCATGTTAGAAAAAATCATGGGAGCTAAAAGCATGCTGCACTAACATCCTGAGTTTCCTCCATTTTCTTATTTTCCTACGTTCAAAATTTCATTTTTGTTCTACTCATGTAATAAGATATCTATCTTATAAGGAATTCCAAAGACACTCAACCTTAGATACATAAAATAAGTATGTTTTCATTTTAATGAAAAAGTATTTACTTTTGAATTTCCTCCTCCTCAGATTCTTCATGTTGGTCAAAAAGCTCCCACTTAGAAGTAGTAACAGCTAGAAGAGACAGTAGGATAATTTTAACAACCAAAAAAGCTACCACTTAATCTGAAAATTAGTATTTGTAATATCATTATAGTAAGACATATATATAGTATATAGCATATAATAAGAATTACAATGTGGTAAAATTTACCAGCACCCAGCACCTAATAGAGACTTTGTATTTCACAGAAATATTCAAATCAGCCCATTATCAGAATATTTACTATTCACAGAGCTATTCACTCACATTGCAGTAAAGCCTACAAAAGCAGACAAGTATTTGTCAGTTTGTAAAAGATTATCTTTCAAACCAAGCTTTAAAAAGACTGGCAGCCACATACCCAGATTTTTTTGCTGTTTTCAGTATTTTTTCTTAATAAACTGGAAATTACTTTTAAAAGTTGTCAGGTTATTGAAGTAGAATAACCATAATGGAATACAGTGTTTTCTTTTTCAGTTAAAAATTCAGTGAACAAGTTAAGCAGAAAATCCTACTATGTGGCAACATGAATCCTATTAGCATTTTAGCACAGATCAGCTGAAAATAATCATTACATAAAGATACTTTCAGAACTAACCTTGAGCTTCCAGTTCCGATTCATCCACTGCTTCCCACTTTGAAGGAGCAACTTTAAATATAGGCTCATTCTTTTTTGAGTCTTCAGTTGTATCCACTGGTGGAGAAAGAGACACAGAAAAATAACTTAAAGCTCTTCAGAAGCTGAAACCAAAAAGTACTAAGATAACACTCAGAATTAAACAATGAAACAGATTACACAATCTTAGTATTTGCACAGTAAAGAAACCAGGGTTTAGATCCTGACATGTGTTACATGGGAAGACACCTCCTGTGTTTCTGATGCAATTACTATCTAAAGACGGTAGAGCATTTGAATTTAATCAACATTTTTACAAAGCTACATGCCAGATCAATTCTAGGCTGTATTTCTAAAAACTAGCCAGGAAGAAAAGATCAAAGACTGAAGATTCAATTTGAAAGTTGAAACATTTCGTACAAGGAACTCCATCAAGATCATCATCCAGAGATTTAATTGGGACTCCATCCAGATCATCAATAGGAGCAGCATCAATAGGAATTCCATCCACATCTTCTAGTGGAGCACCATCAAGCTCTTCCTCAATGGGAGCACCATCAAGATCGTCCGGTACTTCCTGAAAGCAAATGATATGTCATTATTTCAAGAACAAATCTACATTGCTTTTCTTTACTTCTCCAATTATAAAATAATTTCTTTTTAAAGAAACACTTTTGTAAGTACCAAAACCTTCAAAAAATCTACTTCAACAATTTTTGCTAGCAAGTATAGTTGCTTATTGCCGAGAAAATAACACAACATCCTCCTAAAAGAAACTATAGACAAGAACTTGGAATTTGTCCACAATGTACTGGAAGCTTTCCAATACCTATATTCAAAAGAAGAGCTATTAAGTTGAGGTTTAGCTCAAAATCAGTCAATTAGAGTCAAATAAATCATCATACTTCCTTGATATGAAAGTTTCCCCAAGACCAGTAAAATGAACAACTGACAAAAAGGGACTATTTACCAGGAACATCAATTTAAGGAACACGCAAATTATAAATACAGCTTTGAGTTATAACTTGTTAGGTACAGGCACTGTCTTTCATACATGTGTGTTCACTCTGCTATTCCACTCTGAGAAATCAGCTTCAGTTCAATTATACTGCAGGCCTCCATCCCACTGCTCTGAAAGGCATCTTTCCACATAGCTACAATGCCTGAAACTCCACTCAGAATTCAGAGACAGGTATTACAGAGTATTTCCAGCACAAAGGAAATACCTGTCATTTTGTACCAGTCTTTGCTGTGAAACACCTTCACAATACAACTCCACCACACCACATATTCTACAAGCAAGAAACACACGAACAGAATAAACAGTATTCGCTTTTGAAAATATGTTACACCTCTATTTAGGAGCAAGGACTTGGAAGAAAGAAAGGTTTATTCACCCTAAAAGAGAGAGCAAACTAATCCTTGCCAGCCCCATCTTATATTAACACTTTTTTTCCCCGCTGTCTCCAAGCATCACTCCTGAAGTCACTTACCTCTGTTTCTTTATCTTCCATGATATTTACAAGTCCCAAGAAAATATTCTGCAGTTTGATCAGAAATGGTTCTGGATAGATTGCCCAGTCTTCCCATGCTCGGAAGCATGTCATCACCCGTTGCTAGAAGCAAGAGGAAAAAATAAATGCTAAAACATTCGTATTGAGAAATTTTATGTGATGGGAAATAAGACCATAGAGAACTACTACTCTAGACAACTATTCTTAAGTAGTTCCATACTGAAGTATATTACAATGGTACCATGCTGGGCAAGACTAGTAATTTTACAAAAATACGTATATAGGAACTCCATTTTAAGAAATCTCACTTGGGTTTCACTTTCCCTTTTAATTCCTGTTACATTATCTATTTTGGCTGTTGCCAGTTCTACCCTGATAGTAAATTTCATTCTGCTCCAATGTTTGAAGCAGGTGCCTCTACCAAATCTAACAGAAAATGTGTGTTTGTAAAATAAAATAACTAAAAATTAACACCATCTTATACATATTATTGAACTGAAATTGTGTTCCCACTTTCATTTTATTCAGCCTGGAGAAGAGAAGGCTCTGGGAAGACCTTAGAGCCCCTTCCAGCATCCAAAGAGGCTAAAAGGAAGCTGGAGGAGGATTTCTTACAAGGGCAGGTAGTGACAGGACAAGGGGGAATGGCTTCCAACAGAAGGAGAGTTGGGTTAGATTAGCTATTATCAAGAAATTCTTCAGTGTGAAGGTGCTGAGGCAATGGCACAGGTTGCCCAGAGAAGCTGTGGCTTCCCCACCCCTAGAAGTGCTCAAGGCCAGGCTGGATGGAATTCTGAGCAATCTGGTTTAGTGAAAGATGTCTCTGCCCATGGCAGGGGGTTGGAACAGATGATCTTTAAAGTCCCTTCCAAACCAAATAATTTTATCATTTTTCTTTTTAAAAAGCATATTTGAAAAGATGTGTTTCAGTTCAAGTCTGACACACTAAATGTAACTGAGGATGCACATTTATTAAAAAAAAAAAATCTCTCTTTATCATATAATTTAATGAAGTTTTAAAATAGCAGATAACTAAAATTGATTCTCAGTCTTGAGCAATTGAGAGCAGACGGCGGACAATGAGGATGAAGATCTTCATACAGACAAACTAACTACTCTGCAAGCTTTGCATTTAAAGCTTCTGACTGAAAAACAAGCATCTGAGCATTTGACCTCAAAAATCACTCTCAAGTACCCATGGTCAGACTGTTTATCACAACTCCAAAATAAAGCCTGACACAAAAAAAAAGTTTAGAAGTAACTTTATGCTGTTCTGCCCAGGAGTTTCATTCCCACACTCAGCACTTAACACAAGTTCACTTCTGAAACTGAAATCCAGGTGGCCCAAGAACAGTGAGAAAGCTAGAAGGCCTTGTCTGCAATTCAAGTAATAGATAACCTCTCAACTCCACAACTGTACATCTACTGGTACACTTCAGCCAGATGCTCATTTCCTTCCTTAATGTCAAGGCTATCCTTGCAAAAGAGAAAACTTTTTTAAAATTATTCTTTTTAAAGCCTAGATAGGGACCTTGATGTCTAAGCCATCTATCATAGTATGCAATCTCTTGTGCAGGAACATCTAATTATGTGACTTCTATGTCATGTAAATAACAATGAAATACATACCTTGAAATTTTCAGACTGTAAATGGCCTTGTATTGTACGGTAAGTAGCATTGAGATCAGAGAATATCTGACATAATTTTGTTTCAAAACTAGAATTAAACATATACATTTCTTTAGTTAAACTTTGTAATATATGTTTTCTGGACATACATAATTCATGAAAATACCTGGGACACAGGACTCAAAAGCACAAGGTTCTGATCCTTATAGTAGCCATGAACTGAACTATAAAGTAAATATGATTACTATATATTAAATCACCTTGGACAACAACAGAACTGTGAAGGGAGATCTTCACATCTGCTGCAGTCTCTTTATACACCCTGGAAAGATTGCAGGACGATAAAAGGAGTTTTACAACCTTAAATAGAATGAAAGAATTGTCTCAAAATTCAATCTGTATTTAAAAAAAATTCTTAGTTATACTTGTATTCTAATTTATTCAGTGAGGCCCTCAATGAAAGCACAGTGAGCAACAGCTGCCCAGCTTCCCTTGAGCTTCTCACAATGTGCAAAAAATAAACCAGGACAACACAGACACATTGCAACAAGAAACATCAATTGCAACCACTAGTTTTGTAGCATGCTGAGTATTTCCCACCATGCTGCCCTAACACTGGAGAGACTCCAGGAACTAGACACAAACATTTAATATGACAAAGATACTGTCCCTTGGACACTTTTCCTAAATTCTGCTCAGCACCTTAGAAATAAAGTACATAATATCCCCTTATACCTTATCCAAAGTTTATGGAAAGTTACACCTCCTCCCTCCTCCCATTTTAATAAAAATAAATATGTTTCAAAAATTTACTTCTTTGCTTGAACTATCTGCTATACCAAATCTTGAATATTATCTACAGGCTCCTTCTGTAAAGAGGCACATGAGGTATTCTCACCTTTATGGAGTTCCATGCAAGTGATCCCTTGCATAGGGCACATACATTTTTTGCATTACCAACATGCTACATCTTACACATTTTCATGCAAACAGATATAAATACCATCAGTTTGTAATAGCAGTAGCACAGGAAAGTCTGAATTTCCTACAACCACATTAATCCAAAGATGTACATACAGAGATGAATATAAGAGGGTTTTTTTAACTGCCAATCACCTAAAATACTATACTTACAATTTTCTATAGTAGGAAGCATTGGCAACTTTAGCTGAAGAGTTGTATAACACATCTGACACTAGATACAATCTTGCGATCTACAATATAAAGCGGTCAAATTAAGATAACTCCAATTTAAATCCTCCTGAAAATAAAGGCGTTTTCACAGAAAGAATACAAGACAGCTAAAACTATCTGGAAGCACCTAATTAGAAATAACTGTACACAGCTATATTATTAATAAACATGTTAAGAGGCAATTAGCCCCCCATTATGCTATAGGGTACTAACTACAGTAACATATTACCACAGCAAGACAAAGGAGAATCATAGCATTCCCATTTTAACTGCCTCATTTGAACAGATCATTTCACTGCTTTCAGTTCCAGAACAAGCAGAATATTATTTACAAGCAACTTCAGAAAGAATAAAAAATATATTAGAATATTCCACAGGAAGAGATCATACTTAAATTCAAATCCACATTTTAGTACAAAATCTCAACATTACCTGAAACTTATGAAATAATACTTGTAAATTACAGAGACGTGGTGCTAAGTGAGCTCTTCCCCCAAAATACAAGATTATAAAAAATCTCCACACCTTCTTAGGAAGAGGAGTCTTGAGGATGGACAATGACTCTGTAATGCAGTCCACAATTTCTTCAGCAGCTTCTGCATTATTTAGGCAGAAAACCATTGCATCACCAATGTCGTTCTTCCGAGGTGTTAATCCACGTAGAATTTCCTCTAGTTTGTCCCTCTGTCTGAAATACCAGGAATTTTGATACTTTTAACATGAAATGAAAAGTACTTTTGTGAATTTCCATTTAACAATGGTTTTTTGTTTTTCCATTTTTAGGATTAAAAAAAATTTCAATATTGTTATATTCTTTTGCCTGAGTTCTTTCAGTGGTTCATGAACTTATGTGTCCATATTAATAAAGTGCAAAAAATTTTCACTCAAGTCTTGATAACATATAGAAATCAAGGATGAATAGCTGAGAAATACCTCATTAAGCACATCAGTATCTCTAACAAAGTAATTATCTTTCTAGATTTAGTTTAGGCCTAAACCAAATGGATAAATCTAAAGCATGCACGTAATTTCTGCTCCAGAATAAGAAACACTAGATTCAGAAAGCTAGTAAATAAACAATTACTTCACATTTTCCCTGACCTCTATATGCAGAGAACATTTTTAAAAGAATCTCTTTTTGAGCCTTTGCAAAAGAAGGTGTAAGAAACAAACTGTTTGTTAAAACCTACAGAAGCATGACTGGTGTGGTAGCTATGATGAGAAGAATAAAACAAGCAAAAAAATCCCTCGTTAGTAACACATTTGTAACAACAGCAACAAAATTAGGAAAAGCAGGTCTGTATTTCCACTACCACAGCCATCCCCACTACACTGACACCTCACAGCAAAAAACTCTGATGATCTCTCTCCTCCTGTTTATCAACAACTGCTCCCAATTTTAATTTCTGATGAACAGCATCAGTAAGTTTAAGATTACAGCAGCGGTTTAGTTTGTGAGGTCACAACGATATTGAGAAAGATGCTACATATCCTCAGATATGGACAGCAGCAGAAAATGGGGAAAACCTCCCATCTTCCTAATCCCTTTCAAACTAAGGGTTAGCAACAATTGGAATGAAAGGTTCAGTGATGACAAATCTAACCAAATCAAGAATGTATTTAGCATCAAGTATGATCAGAAGCACTGAGGTGAAGAGACACTTACTCAGACACATACATAATATTATGACAAGTATGACAACTTATGGGATGACACATTGGAACTACAAAAACACAATGGGCAAAGCCAGGCAGAGTAGCTATCAAGGCAGCACGATCAATCAGTGGTGGTACATACTCTTCCTTAAGTGCACCCTTCTTGTTCGGTTCCTCCACAAACGCTTCTGTTTCTTGCTCTTCTGACATCCCATGCAAGTATGGATTCAATGGTGGTGGCCTCCAGAAGGATCCATTTTTGAACATACGGAAATCTTCTGTCCTCCACTTGGTTGGAGCATCCCCCTATGAAAATTAAACCAGAAGTATTTTTACTTTGCTGTTATTTTACTTCATTATGCTTGAAGCTATGAATTATCACTAAAATTCTACTTGCCTGAAGAATTGAATACAGCTTCCATCTATAATACACATGGGCTGGAGTCTGGTTTTCAAATAAAAACCTAAACCAAAGAGCAAAGGAAAGACACAAAGCATATTGCAAATCTTGAACTGACACAAATTTAAATGAAGCAATTAAAAAAACAACCAAACCCTGTTCAGAATCCCACCTCAGCTACAGAGTGAACACAATGAGCTAAAATCATGTATACCCACAGCCAGACAGAACATGTGCAACTGCTCCACACACTCATACACACGCACATGCAATCTGCAGAGAGCAGAGCGCCCCAAAGGCACAGCACTGCTCAGAACTCAAGAGCAGAACAAACAGGGTCAGAAAGAACAACTGTGCGACCTCACAGCGAAGCAGAAGAATCATCAGTGCAAAGAGTCACTACAGGAGCAACTGCAGCCTCAGCACAAGTGATGCAGGAGCTTGCAGTTGCACACTGAGGTGACTCATCAAATACTGAATGACAGAAGTTTTCCACCAGTAAATTGTCTGGGAGAACACTGGCAACATCTGACGGAGGATGTGGGGGACAAGCAGCCCATTTTTAATGGCCAGGATATTCTGACCAGCATATTTTCTCACTTTGCATATAAAAATCGTAATGAAGCACTTCAAACTTACTGCAAATAAAACACTGCTAAAAGATCATTTAGCACTTCCCTGAAAACCTTTTTTCAGAGACTGCATTTTACCAGAAATTTGGTAACTGGTCATTTTTTATTCTATTAATGACAAGTGCTGGAAATTCTCAAAACTTCCCTATGTCAGCTGAAGTTTAATTCTATTTTAATTGACAAAAAAAAAAAAATTACTCCCAGCTCTTGCTAAAGGTTAGAAACTAGGCTCCAGGAAGAGTGGACTTCACATTGAGTTTGTCTGTTTGGGGGAAGACAGGGATTTTTTCCTTTTTTTAAAA
>WAAE01014620.1:0-15649 GCA_013400495.1 Nicator chloris | reverse complement strand
AGAAAGAAAGAAAGAGAAAGGCAAACTTTTTCAAACCTTTCTCAGTGGAATGAAAGTAGGAGGATGCTTTATTCTGTTCTGTACGAACGCTTAACAGAATTTGCAGTAATTCAAAGCCATTCGTCAGCACAACTTTCATCCTTCTCATTTCCTTCCTGCGAGTCCTGCTCCTTACCACAATTATTTCATCAGCATGTAGGTTTGATTTAACAATCCTTTCTGTCCATTCGTGGTTTGTAAAGAAAGGATGATGTATTTAATTATTATACACATTCAATCACACTTTCCTTCAGGTAGATATCATTCAGTCTTTGAATCAGAAATCCTTCCTGTCCTTATTCTAAAAATCCCTACTTTCTGTTATGGACTATAAAAGAGTCTTTATTTGATCCTTTAAAACCTCTTTATAGAGCTGAAAAAAGGCAAAAATCTGAGAAATAAGGATGGAACATTTCCATATTGCAATAAACTATTCGATACTGGAGAAGAAAAAGAAGAATCTCAACTTTGAGTCAGAAATTAAAATTACTGGCCAACCCTCTCCTTACAGATCCTTTGAAATAACAGAAGAAAAGGGTTCATTAATAAGATCCTCTCACTTTCTGTGGCAGCTATTCTAAATTTTTGGTATCTATACTACATTTGTTGGTTTTATGGGATATAGCACAAAATTTAACAAATTTCTGCAACAAAGATTGATTTCCAAAACTCATAAAATGTTCTGCTACTATGTGCTTTTACATTTAGCATATTGGATCGATATTCTTTTTAAGTTACAGTTTACTTTTCTGAGTACAGAGGAATCTGATGAACAAATGTCAGGATTTCCTCTATAGAGTGACCATGCATCCTTACTGAGAATCACAGTTCGGCACAGATCAGTTTTGTTTAATTCATTATATTTTTCCAGCAGAGGATCTGACAACACAGTCTCATGCTCAGACAATTTATGTCTGGGTAATCTTTACATTCAGGTAGCATTCACCTCTAATCAAGACCAGAACCCTTGTCTCTGGAATCAAACTTTTGGTGCAACAGAGCTCTGCAATTGTTGACCTTGATTTACTGACACCAGATAACAAAATAAACCCATTTTTTCAGTTTTTTCATTCCAATGGTTCTACTGTAATCTCTATTTGAATCTTCACAGAAAAACCACAAATGCCACAAGATGTTGCTTCTCTCTTAAAATGCAATGATGTCACCAGATTTTGGTGATGCTATGTAGATATCTCCTGCTGTCTACCCAAGATCCTTACACAACTGTTGCTAACGTTATTGGCCAATGACTAGTTAATTTTGGGTTTTGTTGTTAAATCAATCCATTCAATAACAGTGTTTAACAACTGTTTTGAAAAAGGGCATGCTGCAAGAAAGAGGAATAAGTTCATTTCAGATTGGAGTTTTTATAGCAATTAACCTAAAGTTTGGGGTTATTCAGACTCAGTAAAGAGCAGAGCACACAATTGTTATCTAATCCAGGTGTGATCTTACTGTATGTTTTGGGTTTTTTTTCCACAACATTTTTGCTCAGATCTGCATGCAGGAAATAGAGTAAAGATAAAGTGACTTAAGAAAGAAATCTGAATTGTACTCTTTGTTTATATTCAAAATCAGTACAAATGAAACTAAGTGAAATATTATTCCACTTGTGCTTAACTTTCTGAGTTTCCAGTTTTGAACTATAGAAATTCTGAAATGAAACCTTCCAGAAGACAAACCAGACTCCAAACCATTTTGGTAGCTATTGCTCATTTCTGGAAGAATCACGTTTACATTTATAGTGAGAGTCCAACAGAAGAGAAAACTGAGCTTCAATATCCTGCAAAGCCAGCAAATACACTTAGCACCATGCTGTTACTCTCTGTGACTGTAATAGGTAATGCACCTAAAATGTGCACAGACAGCTGTGTGAGCAAAAATCTGCCGTTAAACTCTGATACCTCCCCCAGAAATTCAGAAGTTCATTAAAATATTCCTAATTATTAGTCATCTCTCTCTAAGGGATACTAGCTTTCTTGTGGTGCAGAGATATTAAAGATAGAACTTCCACATCAGACAAGCAATTAGATGTGTGCAGACAGATCACCTAGCTGCTCATTTATTCTTTGATTTGAGTTAAATAGATATTTTTGAAAGGACCCAATAACTGAGAGAAGTAGTTTGAGCCTATAGAAGGACCTGCAATTCTGTCTGTCTTCCTATACTCTCATCCCAGATGAGTAGAAACAGTAATGCACATAGCTTCCGTCTTGTGCTTTAAATCTGTGCAGGTTTGTAGCTATGCATCTAGAAATTAGTCCTGTATAAAAAATAATTTGGAAAACCACGTGGTATAGAATGACCACAGGGAATAAAGTAAGAGTGTCCTATGTTGTCTACTTATCCAGCACATTTGGGGAATCAGAATAATAGGAAGTTGAAGAACACACTCTAATAAGGAATGAGTTTAGCCTCATGATGATACTAAAGGGTCCAATAGCTATTCTGAAGCAATGCTACTTATTATTTTGCATTTACATTTTCTTAAGTGCTGTTTCTATTTTTTCATATCACTAAGACTATTTTTTTTCCAAATGCTGACCGGTCCTATGAAAACAAGGATAATGCCATACAATATTATTTTAAAACAGACTGCAGCCTTCTAATATAGATTTAAAAAATTTTTTAAAGTCAATAGTCTTTGAAAATTTCATTGGCTAAAGTTTTCCATTCCATATGCAGACAGTCATCTAACTGTGCCATCAAAAATTTCTTGACAGCTAGATTTATGAAACTTTTAACCTTGATGAAAATTCCTTAAGTTTCACTGTAATATGAGTTAAGATTAATTCTGTAACTCATAAATTCAATTTACCCCAATTGGTTTTCATATGGTGTATGCATGGTGAAACTGGAATTCAGAAAAAAACTGTATTGGTGTCATCCCTTCACCTACACATCAGAGAAATCTGAACATTTTCTTTCCTTTCAGCAAAGTTTTTCAAACCAAAGATATATGACATAATGAAAAGTTATGTCCACAAGAATTTATTGCTATTATCCAAGTAGTGATATTGCTCAGTCTTCTTCACAGATTTTCCTTTAACAGAGGGAATTCGAAATGGTTTCTATTACTCATCTGAGTGGATGGGCCCTTTCACCACGCATGGGTGCATTGAGTGTCTAAGTTGGGCTTAACTTACAATACTGGTATTCTTTAACCAACTAGAAGATGCATATGGAAGTGGAAACATGTACAACATACAAAGTAAAGCAAGAAATTATTTTTTTGTTTGTGCATGAAACTGGGTCTGATAGTCTGCAGAAAAAACTGAAGGAAGAAACTTGTTTAATAATATCCTTTCTTTCTGTCATACTTTAACTAGGAATTCCCTGGAGTAATGCCAGCAATTATTTAACATTGACTCTTTGGGAACTATCTGAGCACTACTTGTCAGCAGTTGGCTACATAACACAACACAGCTGGACACCTATGTAAAGGCTGCAGTAAATCTAGTAAAATAAAAAAGGCAATTTTAAGCTCCAGCACAAGATATATTTTCTATATTCTTTTTCTGTTATACAAGGATTGGTTTTGGAAAATATTTGGGGAAGCTTTTTTACCATAATTTGTGTTTTTTTTAAAAACCTTCAATCACAGTCATATAAAAAAGTCCTTAAAGTTTGTGTTGGAACTCCAATAAGCCTCATGTCAGATATCCAAAAACTTGTAATTACTCACCATAAAACTTTGTTCCTAAGTTATTAAGCTTGTGAGTAAAGTAATCAAATACCAAACCACTGTAATAAGCTTTTTTCAAATTGTTCAATTAAAAGACACACCAGCTTAAATATGAAAACATAAAACACTCTTGAAAACAGTGTTATTTCTCATGAGCTGGAGCAGTCCTATGTTCATAGACAGAATTAATCTGCAAAATATGCTGAGAAAAGTGGGCTCAAGGTGAAATCAGGTTACCTCACAGGTAAAGAGATGTGTCCTCTGGTTTTTTGATAGTGCAGTTATCCTTGTTGAGGACCTGTTCATCCCTCCTTGTTTATCAGATTTCCTCTTATTGCTGCCATTTTGGTCTGCATTTACTAGGAAATGGAGGGAAGATATCATGATTTAGGTATGATGTGAGTGGTTACCACAGAGTCATATGCTGGGCTAGCTGATTAACAGAATCCAGCTATCCTGAATCCATACTACACCACATCCATTATGGCCATGATAATTTTGATAGTCTACTCATAAGGGTAATCTTTCTGGGAAAAATATGTCTATAAACCTAGAATATTATTAAACAAAAAATCTGAGCATGCCAGATAATCTAAGGCCAGATTTTAGAAAAAGTACCAGTATCTATGCTAGTGAACTGAATAATTTTCTGAGTGGTACAAACCTGACATCTTAAACCAGACAGGTCAGGATCTCCTGGAGAGCTGAACTCTTGGTGCAGTCCCTGGTATTGTTTTGGCCCACTCTTATATGAAGTGGCCAGATATAATTTGGAGCCTGCAACAGGAAGTGTGAAGGTAAACACCTATTTTAGCTCTGTGGGCACAGGCTAAACTGTACCAGGTAGTCTCAAAGTCAAGTAACAATTCTGGTTTTGTGTGCAGTAATAACTACATCAGGGTGGCTATTAACTCATTTCCTAAATTCATATTTATACATCTATTTAATAGACATAAATTTTCCAAAGAAAATACATTTCTGTATGTTCTAGGTAAAGTTTGAACTATTTTCTGATTTACAGAAATAAATAAATAAGTTTAGGATAAACTGATCTGATAAACAGCTACTAAACTTACTAAACTGCTGAGCTAAAGTGACCATCCACGTATAAACTCTCTACCTGAAGTAAATGTATCATAATTTGGATCATTTTTAGTCTCTGTTTTTGTGAGTTATATTTTAATTTAATTTCCTTGTGTTATTATTAAGCTAAGATTATAAATGCATATGGTTAAAAGGTATCTGTTGCAATTCCTCTGTAATGAAGCATCATTACTTTTCTTCATTGGAGGTCTCTTTTGAAAATATTTCTTACTGATCTGTCTTACCATGTTATTCTCAAAAGATTTTGGATTTTCTCTGACTGTGTCATCAGTTATTGGTGCTACTGTATGTGTCTGCTATAGGAATATTAAGATTCATAAATAGGTTCCATTTAAAAATTCTGGTTGATTACATCTGTCTCTATTTGTTTTTATGGTAAAGAAGGGCAGAGAATATGATTAAGTGATACAATTACTAATGACACAGCTTCTATAAGACAGAAATCATGTAGATTTTGCAAAGGAGACCAAGTTTGTCAGTCATATTCAGTCACACTTAATTCAAGCATATTGAACATATTAAGAAATCAAAATTTCAATCAACAGAAGTCACCATTGTGTACTTGTCTGATGTTTTAATTTAAAAGGATGTGTATGAACAGCTTTGCATAAACGTGTGGGGTTTTTGTGGTCAAATAGCAATGCGATAACAATTTCTTCTTATAAGCAAAACTAACATAACTCTTAGTTTTACACCTAACACTTTAAATTACCCTGGTTATTCTTTCATGTCTTTTTCTCTATTTGCTGCTGCCTATTCACTCAATAATCTCATTTTTAATATTTAATTTTTATGATCTCATTTTCCATTTGTATCTTGTTTCCATGCTTTACTATAATTTTTTCAAACTGACCAGTATAATTACAGAACAATTCTTTGTCCTCTAGTAGTCCAGATTAAGTACTGTGAATCTACTGGTGTTCACGAGCATGAAATACCAGCCACGAGTGAATGGGACTAGTAGATATGAAGATATATGCCACTAGTTCCATTCAGAGTTTAACAAAATTTTTACTGCAGAACTACTGAGCATTGTTGTAGGGAATCATATTTTATATATATGTTACATATATATATGTTTCATGTACATATATATCTCATATAAATAAATATATATGAATGTGTATGCACACATATTCTAATTTTTAGCCTTTTCTAAAACAAATAAGACAGCTGAAGACCAGGAGAAGTGCACTAGCTTTCTTAGTGTTGGATTTCTCCTTCAAATTTTTCACTCATTTAAGCAATTGAAGTTATGCCAATGTTCTCTCATGGGGTAGATATGTAGAGGCATATACTTTGCTCACTGTTGTAGCTGGTTGTGTCAACATTTTACTTTGCTGCTCAACTTGTTCTGTACTTCTGGTTTCACCAAGAAAACACAGTAATTTTAGAACCTGCTGACAGTAATTTGTAGCCTTGTAGTCACTGTTTAGAGTAGCTCTTGGCATAGCCTTTTCTCGAAGCAGAGCATTGCAAGGAGGATAATGTTTAAATGTAAGACCCAGGGACTGGTTTTGGAACATGGACATAATCAGTGGAATTAACATCATATATAAATTGTCAGTGCTTCTTTGTATATTTTATGGTGCCATGGAGTTCTGCTCACTTAGACCATTTAGGGAGAATTTTCAGCTCAGAAAACTTCATGTCAGGTTCCCAGTTAAGGGCTGTATAATAAATGGAAAATAATTCATTGGATGGAAAAATTTTATGTCGAAAATATATATCTGTACTAAAATAACCATTATCCTTAGGGTAATATGAAGGTAAAATACAATGCTAGTTTTCCTGTTCTTTTTTTTTTTAACTCCCTATGTTTATAACATTTTCAATTTGTTGTGACGTGCATCAATCCTGCAACACTTCTATGCAGGCCACTTACATGATGACTGCTTACCTAGTGTCTGAAAAAGGCATCATGCATTTAGTCTTATGGCATACCTCTGAATCACAAGATGATAATATTGCTGTCTGAAAGAAATGTATGTGGTGGTGGGGTAGGGGAAATAAAGACAAGGAGATAACAGGTCTGTAAATAAATAGGATATAAACTCACAGTTACCTGATAAACCAGAGGGTCTTTCTTTTATTACTCACAAACTAAAGCGATGCTTTATAAGAATTTTATACTGCACATCCCACAAAGAAACCACAGGGTGAAAAGGTGCAATTAGCTACACATAGTGGTTAAAAAAATTTAACATGTGTGGTTATGATATTACATTTATAGCACTCCACTGAGCAATCAGTAGCTCGTAACACAGTACTGCCCCATGCTAATGTATTTGTACTCTAGTGTATTAGGTGTGGATGGCAAGGCTTTGGTAGCAGGGGGCATACAAGGGTGGCTTCTGTGAGGTGACCTGGAAGGTTCCCCTGTGTCTGACAGAGCCAATACCAGCCAGCTGCAAGACAGACCCACCACTCTCCAGTGACACTTCTGGGATCATGGAGTCAGGAAAAACCTGCTGCACAACAGCAGCTGAAGAGAGGATCAAGGATACAGCAACAGCCCTACAGACACCAAGGTCAGTGCAGGAGGAGGGGAGGAGGTTCCCCGGGTGCTGGAACAGAGATTCCCCTACAGTCCATGGGAAAGACCATGGTGAGGCAGCTCTTCAGCTGTGACATGGGAGTCCCTGGTGGAGCAGAGATTCTCCTGTAGCCCATGCAGAATCCCACACTGAACAGGTGAATGCTCAAAGGAGTCTGTGACCCCATGGGAAGCCTGGAGCAAATTTCTGACGGGATGTGTGGCCCTGTGGAGAGAGGAGCTCACTGGAGCAGGTTTTCTGGCAGGACTGGTGAGCCCATGGGGAACCCACGCTGGAGCAGCCCGTTCCTGAAGGACTGCAGCCTGTGAAGGGACCCATGCTGGAGCAGTTCATGGAGAACTGCAGCCCCTGGGAAGGGTTCACATTGAGGGAATTTGTGGTAGACTGTCTCCTGTGGTAGGGACCTCATATTGACCACAGCCCCCATTCCCTGTTGCTGCTGGCAGGGAGGAGGTAAAGAAAGCAGGAGTGAAATTGAGCCTGGGAAGAAGGAAGGGGTGAGTGGGAAGGTTTTTTTGGTTTTTATTTCTCGTTATCGTATTTTGATTTGACTGGTAAAATATCTGGCTAATTTCTCCAAGTTGAGACTATTTTGCCTATGAGGGTAACTGGTGAGTGATCTCTCCCTGTCCTTGTCTCATCCTTGTGCGGGGAGCTGAAGCACGTGTCTTGTTAAGAGAGGCTAGGGGAAGGCTGGGCTTATTTAGCTTGGAGCAGAGATGATTTCATGGGATGCCAACAGCAGCTCCCAGTGACCGTAAGGAGGTTGAAGTTGTTCAAGTTGGAGGTGTTCAATATTCAACTGGATAAAGCTCTGAGAAGCCTGGTCTGACCGTATAGGTGACCCTACTGTGAGCAAAATATTTTTTTGGTCTGGAAACATCCTGATGTCCCTTCTGGGCTGAGTTACTTATTCTGATACAGTGGTTCCATTTTCTGAAAAACTTGAATGTACTAGAAATTTGATTGAATAGTGTTTGATGAATACAAAATGAATTGATTTGTCAGTTAAGAATGCAGATGCTTGGCATCACAAAGTGTTATATACCATACAATTGTATTTTATTCACTCAGCCTGAAAATGCCCTCAGTAAGTATAACAAAACCAAGCATTCACAGAGCTTAGATAATGAATCATGAATAAGTGAAACAGACAGATCACAGTAATACACATAATAAATTCCCATGAATGTTGTGGAAACTATCTAATGACAATTAAGTGTATAGAAATTTGAAACAATTTGAAAATAACTTCCAACAAGCCTGAAATATAGATTAATTAGATGATTTATTAATTATCATATTTAATTAGTCTTTCTATATACAAGTTGTGTACAGGAAACAGTTCAAGTTCACACGTGCAAGTGAAATGTCATATTTCTGCTGTGGATGATTTGTATTCACCTGAAACTGCTTTAGAACAGGAGTTGCTATGAAAACAGATTGCTGTGTCTTGTCGACTTTTATTGCATTTTTAATTGCTGCCTAAAGTTACAGAGGAACACTCATCTCTATTTTTCTACTAAATCTACATCATCTGACATGACAATCTTGTCTAGCAATGGTTTATATATTCCAGGAAAACAAAAAACTTTTTATTTTCCAAACTACCAATTGCTTACTAATGAAAAAAAGTTAATCATTATCCAGCACAATTTGTTTACTTTTCTTATGAGGCAGAACCATGTTGAATACTCAAATATTTTATTGTTTCTGCTTTTCTTACTGGCACATAATATGTATCAGTTCCTTTAACTATTCCTCATCAGAAAAGTAACCATCAGCATGTAACCCTTGGAGAAGCAATACCAAAAATAATTATCCTTTTAACCATGAAAACAGTGAACTCAAAACCATAAGTACTAATAGAGAGAAAAGATCCTCCAGTTCTTCATTCTCTAGCTATTTTTACCTAGGCAAATATTTTCTCTATTTGACATTACTCTAAAGAATTTACCCTGTTCTCTGCTTTTCCAGATAATATCTAAAATATATGCAGTCACAACCTGAGCCTGTGAGTATCTAAATCAACTGCTTACTCAGAATATCTTTTAACCTTTCCTAGTCTCTGAAGTTTACATGGTTATTTAATAATTTTATTTTTATTTTTCTTTATTGTTTTTTATTTGTTTGATTTTTTAAATGTATTTGGCCTTTTTTCAGGTTCTTGCTCCTGAGGGGGTTTGGGCACTGGAGCAGGCTCCCCGGGGAAGCGGTCACAGAACCAAACCTGACAGAGTCCAAGAAGCATTTGGACAATGCTCTGTTTGGAAAATGTCCTGTGCAGGGATGAAATTTAACTCAACAATCATTGTGGGCCTCTTTCAGACCAGGATATTTTGTGATTCTGTGACTCTGATGTAAAAATAATGAGATAATGACTCAGAAATCAACACAGCATTACAGAGACCATTAATGAAACCTCTACTCTCACGTATAAAATCTATAATTTAAGCAAGATGCAAACACCTGGTAAATGCAGGCTATTTGAATTGACTCTTAACAGTCAAAACTGCCTGGACAAAGAAATGCTATTCATTATGGAAAAGTAAATGTGAAAACTAAAAATGAGAATGCTAAAATAGTTCTTAACTGTTCTTTGGGTTGGTTGATTGGTTTGGGGGGTTTGGCCACTTAGGGGAAGATAGACAGTTTTTGGAGGTTTGGGGGGTTTGATCATTTTGTCCTTTGGTTTTGTTTGTGAGCTCATTTTTCCCTTCAGAATGAAAAATGGCCAATAACATCAGTCTCTGAGAAACCTGAGGAATCCCTGTGTGTATTTAAGCAGTTCTAAAATGAAAACTGATTCAGCATAAACTAAGGCAAATACCAGTGGCCTGCTATCCAAGGAGATATAAATGTCTTTTCAGGCAACTGAATCAATGGATGAGGAATATGAAGAGGAGCTCTGCTTATTTCTGTATTATATTGCACAGCATGTAGCTCAAAGTTCCCATTGTGACAAAAGCCTCTATCCTGCAGATATTCACCATATACTGATGAAAATCTGAGATGCTTTGTTTTAGAAAGGCTAATATATTCAAGAACAACTGAATGTGGGTGCTCTCAGAGACAGGAAAGAATTAAGTTTGCCTCTTTCAAAGATCTAGGGAGTTTAATAAAGACTAGACAGCTGTCCCAACATGCCTATGTCCTCTTCTGGCTTTTTTGAAAGAAATTGGCATCTGAAACACATTTTATAAAGATTTCAAACCTATAAGTTCATTAAGATTTAGACAACACCTCAAAGATCAAAACTCTAAAGGAGATAAAGGATCAGATTCCAGAACCCCATTAGTTCAGTGAGAGCTGAGATTACATTCTGCCTAAGCTGTGATGTTATTACACTTTTGCTGGTTCCAGAGAACTCTAGAAATCTGCAGAGGTTTATGTTATAAATGTTTATGGGATGTGAAGTTTGTTAGGATTTGACAGTCCTTGCATAGCAGCTTTCACAATCAGAAGTCTCAAATTCACAACTTAGGATTCTAAATAATTTCTACACTTTCCATCTTACTTTGTCAGCGAAACTTTTTTTTTCTTAATGAAATATAACACCCTAAATATGTAGAAAAGCCCAAATAAAGTTCTGTGAGAACATATCACCCATAGAGGCGAAAGAACAGACAATCTTCCCAGAAATATATCCTGTAGAAAAGGTGAATCAAGACCAATTAGAAATGTACTAAAAATGGACCCTACTACTCTACAGTTTTTCAGTAGCAAACAATCCAAAGATACACAAAAGTTTGGTTTTACTGTAGTAGCAATTGGCCCCAGGACAACACAGGGCATTTAAAACTAAGTGTATGGAAATATACATTAAATCAATGTCCTATGATAATCCAATTATCCAGACACAGTCTACCAGAAAAAGAGTAACATTTTCCATTATCAACCACTAGGAAGTGGAAACAATTTTTAGATAGTCTTGGCTTACTTGCTTTTTTCCCCCTGTTTTTGCTGTGAGAAATAATGAAAAGCTAAAGGCTACCAGGGTTCTGTGTTGGTAGGAACATATAATTTACTGCCAGTTTTTGAAAGAAAGAGTCCAATACGTGGGAAGAGGTGTTAATGTTGGTAAATATGTTTCATAACTAACCATACAGAGAATATTTTCTAGTGTCCATCATGCTCATTAACAGAAAAGTCACATTTTGCATATGTGCCTTCTCTTGCATTTGCAGAGCACCACGACTTTATCTTAGTGACTCTGGTAACCAAGCTGAGTGAATCTGGTTTCCATTTCCATTCACAGACAAATGCATATTTGTTTCCTTTGCAGCTAAATAGCACACCAGTGCATGAGGTTATTGTGCACCACTCACTGGTGTGATAATCATCTTCAGACCACTGTAACTGTTAAAACTGCAGTGTTAAGCATAAGCACAACTTTTAAAAGCAGTCATCAAAGGAGAAATGTGTGAAATCATACCATTTAGCACGGGTTCATAATAAATGAATGAAAATTCTGCAGTAAGCATCTTGTTTTTGAAAAGCTAGATTAGAGCCAGCTTTCTACAAGCAGGAGCAACTTGTTCTATTGTTATGTGCAGAAAGAAGGATCATGGCAGCCTTTGGCATCTTTCCATTACAAAGGATGCTCAGTGTTCAGGTGAGTTTATAGTATGCTGATAAGATGTACTATGATCAATCCCTGCTTGTTGTAGGGGAAAATGAAGTAAAGTAGAGGACAGCAGTGCTTTCAGTTGTTGGAGGTATGGAACTAAAGCCAAGGAAGGACAGAGGCCCTTCACTGTGTCTCATCAGGCTTTCTTTAGTCTTTCTCATTTGAAATCTATAACCCTGAGATAAATGTGTAGTCTCTCTCTGATACACAGCAAAGGATTCACAGATTGTAGCAAGCAGGGATTTTACAGGAGGCAGCACACAGGGAGTTCATGAACATTACTAAACAACCCATCCAAACAACTGCTCAGATAGCTGGAATCATTTGTCTTTTCCAAAGGCCTGCATTTCAACGGGAAAAGTAGTCCAATTTCATACTAATAAAAATGGAATTGCAGAAGTATTTTTTAGTGTAAATCTAAAATAGTTTTCCAATAGCCAATAAAAAAGCTGTTCCTCAGCATGATCTTCCTTGAGAATAACATCATTTACAGAACAAAATATCTGTAGAGGAATAAACACACTTTACATCAGTATATTATATGATTTCTAATCTAAGATAAATTGCTCAATGCAAAAGAACATTAAAGCAACTATTTCCTCTTTCTTATAACCTTGATAAGGAGAAATACTCATCAATGATAAAGTCAATAGCCAAAAGAAGGCCTATCCTAACACCAGCCCATGGAGACAACATAATTGTGAATAGGCAATTCCCTCCAGTCTGTCTGCTAAAAACTGTTCTGAAATTACCAGAGGTAAAACAAACAAACAAAAAACAATAAACAAAAAGCACTTCTAAAATCTCTCTCTTCTGTTACCGCAGGAAAGATTTTTGGTATTACACAATATTCATTCAAAAACATGGAAATCATATTTAGTCACTGAATCTTCACTAAAGTATGCAAGCTTCTTTTCACCATCTGTTACATTATATGCACAACTGTAATCTAAACCTATATTCATCATTGTCATCATCATCATCAAAAATTAAAAATAAATGCATTTTGGATGGAAAGTAAATATTTTTAAAAATGTGCCCAGAGTCCTCTTTTTTCAATTTAATGAGCATATTTCTACTTTCAATTTTCCCAACCTGGCACAATACTTCAACATCTCCTCTGCCACTTTAACTCTTTCTACAGATTATTCATAAAAAAATTTCCTCTTCCTGCTCCTTGGTCTCAAATTATATACGTTCCCTTTTTTTTTTTTTTTTTTTTACTTATAGGAATATATCTGTGATAATTTTTTCATGCATTTGTCTAATTTCATCTGACATGAAATGAATTTTTTAAAATTTTATTGAAGATATAAGTTTAAAGAGGACTCTTTTATTTTATTCATTTCTCTGCCAGCTGTGTATTGTGGTTTAAATGACAGATCCTCTATAACTAATCTGATGTGAGAAATGGCTGTTATGTTCACAAAGATCCCATTACTTCTCATGTTGAGAACAGGCAGTGGCCATCCTAAGCTCTGAAACTCTACAGGAGAAGAGTAATCTCTACCAGGATGCAGGGGTGATAGGCAGGAAATCATACCTAAAAAACAGGCAGGAAAATATATTTTATAGTACACCTAGTGACATACAGGAAACAAGGCATGTTTTCTGACTCCTGACTTCTTTTGCTCTATACTCTCTTCTTAATCACCATCATCCCATTGAATCAACATCACTGACTCAAGAATGAATCACACTATTAATCACTGTGTTTATGATTCTCTTCTGCATACAACATTTTGTCACATTATAAGGATTTTCCAAACTCCTTCTGCTTTTATTTTTCTGTGCAGAGATAACTGCCACAAATAGCAATTCCCTTTAGGATTTACTGGAGTATTACTTGCAATTGTTGTGAATGTTACAGAAGAAATCTAAATGCAGTCTTTGAAATGTAACAGAAACTACAGTCAGAATCCATTCCTGTTAAGCTCCTTCATTAATTTTATTGTATTTGTAGTCACTGTTATCTTTAATATTTTGTTTCAGCTTTTAGTCCTTGGAGGTGCTTTTTTTTTTTTAAATGTCCTTAAACTGTAATACTATGAATTGTGAAATTCAAATTGAACATAGAAATTGCAAATGTTTTTCACAGAAAATAAATAATAAAAAATATCCAACTGTATAATTTTAATACTTACATTTCCAGATTTTCATCTGTTTCCTATATTACATTTCCTATACTACAGTAATAATGATTTTCTGCACTGCAACAGTGAACTTTAATTTAATTACGATCAAGTGCTGATCATTGTAGTATTTAAGAACCTTGCATTTTCCTAGGAGTTTTCTCTGCAGTTGCTATGATGTGCTTCAGCAGTTTGAAAATTTTTACACTTAATGAGCAGTTTCTGTTCTCATCCTGCCTTAGAAATAAATGTATTTATTATTTTCATTATTCTACCTTCGTAAGTAAGTTAATTGCAATCATTTTGAAATCCTAGTTTACTGTGTTTTTGTCATGAAGTTAACACAAAAAAAAAACAACAAACCCTTCTGCACACATAACAAATCACTTGGAGGTGCTTATCCTCCATAGCTACTCCAGAACTTTATGGTAGTAAACAATTCAAACAGAAATGTCAAGAAAACATAAAGAATTGGACTGATATCTGCTCCTGTGTGAAAAGTCATTTGCAGATGACACAAAATTAGGAGGAGCGTCTGTCATCAGCTGCTTGCGTTGCCGTTCAGTGACACCACAACAAATTGGCAAATTTCACAGGGAGGGTCCTTGTGAAGTTCAAAAAATAGGGAAATGTCAAGTTCTGCACCTGGGGAGGAACGATCTCCACGCACCAGGAAGGACTGTGGGAAGCAGCTCTGCAGAAAAGGACCTGGGTGAGCTGGTGAAAAATCAAGCTGACTATAAACCAGCAAAGGGTTCTTATGACAAAGCAGCCTCCTGCATTCCATTAGGAAAAGTTGACAGATGATCAAGGGATGTGATCTCTGCCCTCTGCTCAGCCCTAGTGAGACACATTTGGAGTGATGTGTCCAGTGCTGAAGCACAAAAACATTGAAAGGCTTGAAGCACCATTGCTACGAAGGAGGCTGAGAAAGAACAGACTGTTCAGTCTGGAGAAGAGAAGGCTTTCCTTACTGAGGGGGGGCATCTCACTGGTGTGTGTAAATAGCTGATGGATATAGTAAAGAATATTAAGCCATTGGTGCCCAGTTCACAGGACAAGAGACAAGGGCATAAACTGAAATGCAGAAAAACACTGGAAAATACGATCATCAGAGAGATGTGGCAGGAGTCAGATCATGTACCTGAGTGTTGTTCTCCAAGATTTGAATTAACTTAGCCCCCTTAGGCACCCAATGGTGACTAAAATCAGGGATTGAGACATATTCTCCAAGAGTAAACAACAAAGAATCTTGTCAGCTTAAAAGAAACTTTAGGTCCAGACCCATTTCAGTGAACACCCTGATAATTCTATGGTTTTTATGAAAATACACAGATGCTGTCTTATATCAGGATCAGAGGACTGGAACACTTCTCTTGTGAGGACATGCTGAGAGAGTGGGCGTTGTTCAGCCTAGAGAATAGAAAGCTTCAGGGAGATCTTAGAGCAGCCTTCCAGTGCTTAAAGTGGGCCTAGAGATAACGAGGCACTGTGCATCAGG
>WAAE01014619.1:13179-67472 GCA_013400495.1 Nicator chloris | reverse complement strand
AGGAGAACTCTTCAGTGAACTCCAATTACAGGACAGTCAATTTTGTTTTGTCAAAAGCTACTTTAAAGATAAACTAACAATTACATGATTAAAATACTATAAATGTGCCTTCATCAGGTGCAGTAGCATTAAGAAAAAAATTCCATAAATCTTATTATGAAAAAATCCCACCTGTTTTCAGCCAGACTTGGTTAAGAGAAGAGCTTTAACTTTCATCCTGTCCTCTGACAACAGGTGTGGCAAAACCATCTCAAAATTTGGTACAACTACAAACCAACTACTTGATTTGTCAATTATAATCACTTTATGACAAATAAAGTGTAAATTATGCTTGTAAACAAAGTAAGCATAACAGTGACAGTATTATGCACCTGGATTACTAAAGAGCACACAAACTACAAGCAAATTCCTGGAAACAAATCCCTTCCTTATGAACAAAATGTCTAGAAGCAAACCAGAACAGTCTGGTAGGTGGCATCAAGTAGGTGGAGTGTCTTCTGTTAAATTGGTGGGTTTAGACTTTTTCCTTCCACACTTTGTTGAGACTTGATCTCCCTCAACTTAGCTGAGCATTACCATGTGTTAGCAGAAGCTGAGAGTCTCTCTGTGTCTGTTTTCTGTGCCTCTGAGGAGGAAGTTAATGCTTGCTGTGTGTATCTGGTTGGGCTGTGCTAGGGGTTTTTTGTTTGTTGTTTTTAGCATGGTGACTATCACTGCTTGTGTAACTTTACAATTTTCAGAGGGACTTGCAGATGACACATGCTGTAGTGTTTCACCCACTCTTGATGAGGGCCACTGGCTGGACAGAGTACTACATATGACCAGATTTCCAGAAGGGACAAATTTTCCCATGCCAAGCATTATAAAATACACGTGCACATGGAACAGCTAGAAGCTACATGACAGCGTAAGCTGCTCAATCTATTACTGGAGAGGAGGGCAGGACAAAAGGAAGGAGGACATGAGGGACCTTTCAGCTTGCTCAAATTTCTAAGTCAGTCACCAAAGAGCTGCACAATTGTCACTGCTGGTACAAAGAAAAGAAGTGAAGCAATTATCTGGGGGAAACTCACTGAAGGACATTAATAGCTGCTGTATTAATTCAGATATGTCATACAACAATATAAGCTAACCTTATGCAGGTTTTAATGTAGGTATTCAATTCCAAGTTTTTTGCCAATAGTGACTAATGATGAAGCAATTTTTTATCTTAAATGTTTCACAGCACTCCTGGGGACCCTGAACAGCAAAAAGATTCCACCTGAAGAGTAAGCTGTTTATAATTCCAAAACTTTCCTGTTTCCCAGTCCATTTTGCAAACATTTAGTCACAAGAGCTACAGAGACAGCACATATCAGCTTGCTTTTTAAATATTCATTTTATGATCTATATTGCACAGAACTACTACCTTGAGCAACTTACTTCTGTCACCATGGAATTTTCGACACGTTTTTACAGCAACAAAAACATCTTCCTTATTCACTGGCTCTCCCTACAGGAATAAAACAAAAATTAACCTTTTAAGTGCAGGCTGTGCCTGTAGTATTTTATAGGAGATGTATGTCCATACATATAATAAAACAGGAAATATCTTTTCATTGCATAGTCCATCAGGCAGAAGAGTGTTCTCATGATCCACCAGGAAGTAAATTTTTACCTCTTGGAAAAAAAGGCATTGGTTGTTTAAAATTCCTGAAATAACATTATTGGAAATTTTTTCCATTGATGTAGTACTCTAACAAGAACTAAAACACCTGTGAGTGAAGGTGAGTAGGAAAAGACTGTGAGTAGAAGTGATTCCTCTGCAAAAGAATGTTTTCTTAATTTCTTTGAAATCAGTCACTATGAGAACACAAATTATATCATACTTGGAAAAACCAGCTTCAGTGCTCCACACTAGAAATCTTTGAATTTCCTCAACTGTAATAAACCATTTGACCACTTTGATTTGTTATCCTTTTTGGCACCTAGAATTTTGCTCTCCTTGAAGCACAGAACATATTTTGGCCTCTA
This sequence comes from Nicator chloris, assembly GCA_013400495.1. Taxonomy (NCBI): domain Eukaryota; kingdom Metazoa; phylum Chordata; class Aves; order Passeriformes; family Pycnonotidae; genus Nicator; species Nicator chloris. The sequence goes on along the minus strand of WAAE01014619.1, from coordinate 65,459 downwards.
GCTACACTTAACTCATAATATAATAAATGTATTCTCCTAGAGGTGGAAGAAATGGGTTGTACTCTAAGGCACCAAATACTATTTTACATTTTATCTTTAGCCTCAGCAAGTTTTAGATTCCCATCTGTGGGAAAAAGAAAAAAAAAGGTCATCTATACTTCAGTATCTCACTGTGTAAGGAGTGTAAGGATAAATAATTTACAGATCATGTGCCAACCAAACATTGTGGTAGAAAGACTCATTAAAGCATATGCAATATTAGTTGCCAGGAAATGTTCTGTGCCACAGAAGCCTGAAAGCATATCCAAAATACATCCTAGATAAATGCCAGAACAAACTATTTTGTTGGGGTTTCTTTTAGCTCACTTAAAAACATTTGCTCAAGTTTTGAGATTTTTGAACTCAAGTATTATACAATTTAGTAAGAGTTTCACTTTTACTAAGCAAATGGTGTTTAAAATATAGTACTTACACAAAGTGGCAGAAAATTACTGAATGTTGTTGCACAGTGCTCAACCTTATCCGAATTCACATCATCTGTGCAGAACTCAGGCACCGGAGTAAGATGTGGTCCTTCCCCTTTCTGCCAAATGTACAGGGCTATCTGTCAGAATTGAAAACATTTGTATCAGTAATTAAACGAGATAAAAATTTTCAGGGCATACAGAGAAATCATATTAACAAGAAAAGTGAAAGATATGGGACGGTGCAGCAGATTTGTCCCTGAGTTGCTGAACTAATTCCTCCACATTCCACCGGTAGCACCATGCCCAGAGCCAGGTATTGGTTGCTGGCTCTTCCTGCTTCTTCCCTCCTCAATCCCTGCAGCTGGAAGGATAGAGAACAGTACTTATGCTCCTGGGTCCTTTAACCAATTCAGAATTAATGTCCATCACATGAACCAACAAAGATGCAATCCTCCTAGACCACAAGGAGTATCTGACAATTGTAACTTATCACCAATTATTTACGGAAATTCACAATGTGCTAGAATTTCCCACTGAAAAATGAAATTTCAATAGGAAGCTTTAGAATGGTGTGAAGCTGTATTATTTCAAAAGTGAGGTTAGAGTGTAGCACAGGATGACACAAGGTTACTAAAACAATGGAAATAGATTTCCAATAAAAAGACAAAAATAGTCTGACTAATAGTCTGACTCCTAGTTCAGATCTAGTGTTAGATGTACAAAAAATTCTGAATTATACAATTCCAGCTTTGAATAGGCATCAGGGAATATGCCACATATTGTACAGTTATGGAAAGTCTAAGCAACAACATACATACAAATGAGCAGCAGCATGACAAAACCACTTTACCACATCTGCAAGATATGAAAGTGATATAAATGTTATGGATATAAGAAATAGGGACTTGGAAAGTTATAAGGTAACACAAACAAAAAAGAAATAATAAAAAGGATGCAGAGTGCAATAAAATACCAAAGACTAGAGGCATATGTTATTAGGAGTCCGTCAAACTAAAATATTTCTTATAAACTTAAACATTATAAACAGTCATTAAAAACAACAGATTATATTATTTGAGTTGTCGTCAGTCTTGATTCACACAAGAAGAGCGTAGACATGAAAATGATTTAAGACAGAGAGGATGGTGATTTATTAAATAAAAGGGAATGAAACTGTCTCTAGGGGGACATGAGTGTGCAGAAAGAATAACTGCAGGGCTGAAGTAGGTTATTGATAGCAATAAATTTGAAATAAAACATATGCAAAGATCTGCTAACAGAATAATAAGTGGATGGAAGTCATTTTGTTGGTCGAGTGATCAATTGTTTTTTACTAAGCAATCTGTGGCACATAAAAGGAGTGGCTCTTAATGATCTTGTTTTTAATGACAATATGTTTAGAGACTTTGTTACTGCTGAGATAGACTGGGATACTGGGAATATATGAATGATTTTGTCTTAAAAATAAAGTTAAAATGAAATGACATTGTGAAGCCCAAGGTCTTGCATCCAGAAACATTAACGAGGAAAAAAAACCAGCTTCTTGTTTTCTCACAGCAAAATGAAAACTGACAGAGATTCAATTGTTTTCGAGAAATACATCAGTCAATGAGGGGAAACTATATAAAAGAACAGGTTTACATAAACCCAAGTTTATTTAAATATGATACAAATCTATACTCTATAAATACACCGTAGATTTATGTTGTAAATAAGGAGGTTTATGACCATTACAAGATCTGAAAAAGCAGCAGTAGTTTTATGTAAAAGTGTTTTTTTTCTGGACCAGAACAACAATTATAGATGCTTTTCAGGAGTATTAAAATAATGAAAACTACTTCAGTGTCACTCATAATTTCAGACCAAAATCTTTACCCTGTTCTTCCTTCCTTCCTTCTTCTTCACATTCCTTATTCCTAATTGTAATCATATTCTTATTTCAGGCCAGAAGCTTATTCCAGATTTGTCCCCCTCTTCTATCCCTGGTTCAGAAGTTCACTTTGGTGGCAGTTGAAAATTAAANCTCTGGATGGCACAAACATTTTAAATGCATTTAAACATTTTAATTTTTAAAAAAAATTAAAAGCCTCCAAAAAAGTAGCACAGATACAACCTCCTTCTCATGTTTCTTTCAGTCAATTCACTCACTGTCTGAAATACCTCCTGCCAACCTTTTGAAAGTGTTGCATACCAGAGACAAGAAAATCTTTCCAGACTTCCACGCTGCAAGTTGCAGCACTGCTTGTTCACACAAAGGTAGATTCCTCAGACTATTTAATGCAAACCCCACCACATTTAGTTCTGAGAGTCTGATTCAGAAAATGAGTGAGGATGGCTAGAACTGAGACACTACTCACCTCATCTTATGGTTCATGAGTTGGAAGTCTCTCTCCTTCCTTACAGAGCAATCCTTAGAAGATACCTTAATGTATACAACCATATATGCATTCATATATGAATGCAAGCTTATTAATGAATTTTTCTATGCTTAAAATATAGGTCTAAAGTATTACAATATTCTAAAGGAAGGAAAAGCAATCTAACATGCCGTTGCAGTCAAACTTTTAGCAATGTTTAAGAATAATCTCTTATTTCCATTATGATTTAACACCATTCACATATATAACTTTGAGACAATTTTTTCTTTCATCACACCGCTGCTTACCTCATGCTTTAAATCTATTGTAAAGTCTGATTTGAGTGGTTCACTCTTCAACTTCTTTGCAAGCCTATATAATTCGAGATGAAGAAATTTAATCAAACATATTAAAAAAAAGCAATCACTAGTGCATGCAGGAAAGTGTGGCTGGTACTACTGACCATCTTATAAGGGGAAAATTAATAACAAATCACATCTCTGTGTTTATTGTCTCAAGAACAACTTATATTTATCATATAAACCATTAAAAAAATCTGAACTGTCATGATGTTAATATTAATTTTCAGCACACACACTTTGATACATTCTTCCCGTGCAAGAAGAAAGTTCTCATCTGGAGAAGATAGGGAGTCTGACATAACATTTTCAACAGATTAAAAGCAGCAGTGCATTTGAAGCTCAGTATTGATCAGCATCTCAAATTATAGACAATATTCACTTTCTGTGTATTTCAATGCATAATATTTAGGGACTTTCAATTCATGGGAACATCGATCCTTGCTATGGTAAGGTGCATTCAACTTCTGAAATCTATGAACTTTTCAAATCTCATTTGAAAGCACCTAAGCTGAAATAAACATGTAGTTTGCCTGTACAGCATGAGAAACACTTCTAGAGGGCAATGCAGCCACTCTGTGACTCAAGAAAAAAAAATCACTGTCTGGGGGAGAACACATTCTTAAAATTACAATATGGGATTGAACTAGTTAAACAATTAGTACTGGGCACCTATTAGCTAGTTGATGTAGGCAGAGCGATGTAAAATAAATCACATGCACAGCAATGATACAGAAATCTATTTCTGCACTCTTGTTTAATTTTGAAATGTTAATAATAATTATACTTGGAATGTGTAGAATAATGGAGAACAAACAGGAAGTGACTTAAAATTCAATTCTTACTTGTTAACAAGTGGAATGCTAAGTGCCCAACCAGCAGCAAAATCTGGAAATTTAAAGACTGTAGGATTTTCAGCAAAGGCATAATGGTGAATTATTGTAGATTCTTCATCATATAATGCTTTACCTAGAAACCACTCCTGTAAAGGAACATAGGAAACAATTTTGTTCATCTACAGCATCCTTTAAGTGAAGATGACGACTGCATTCACGCTGAATAAAGCCAACCTGAACACAAAAACAAGGGAAGCATATTGTTCACAATAAATAATCTGGACAAAAACTGTACTTGGTAAGAAATAAAACTAAAGATTGTTCTCTGAAATCAAATACAGGCTGCTTTCAAACTCCAGGACACGCCTTGGCTTCCACCTGTTCAAAGAACACTGAATCCCAGAGTCATAGAATGGCAGAGGTTGGAAGAGGCCTCTTGAGATCATCTAGTCCAATTCCCCTGCTCAAGCAGGATCACCCAGTGCAGGCTGCCCAGGACTCTGTCCAGTCGTGTTTTGAACACATTCCACAATCTCTCTGGGCAACCTGTTCCAGTGTTTGAATTCCCAAACTGACTGCTCTCTAGACAAGACACTCAAAAGCATTGTGTTCAGGAACTTCATACAGATCAGTTGTGAATTTCCATCCACCTGGCCATCCATCCATCCTCTTCCACACTAGGGAACTTAGAAGGAGATTTCAGCTGTAACACCCTCGCTGTCTCTCTACAACATTTTACGAGTTCTTCGGATTCTCAAAGACAAACTCTTCTTAAGACAGTTCTCTTTAGGTATCGACAGCTACTAAGTCACTGCTGCCCACCCACTTCATTCCAGACACCTTTGGAGCTGTAGTCTACCACCCTGTTAGGATGACTGGAAGAGGAGCAGCACATACAATTTGGTTTAACCTTGCTGCCATCTTCCACTGTGAAAGCACAGTTTGAATCAATCTGCTCTTGAAACACAGAATCACAGAGGGGCTGAGACTGGAAGGGACCTCTGGGGATCACCTGGACTAACTTCCCCTGCTCAGGCAGGTCCAGCCACAAAGCAGGACGCTCAGGACCATGTCCTGGCTCACGAGTTATAGCCAAGGACTGAGACTTCACAGCGTCTTTGGGCCAGTGCTCATTCATCTCCACAATGAAAAAGTGTTGCCTGATGTTCAGGTATAATTGAGCACCTGAGTGCTTGCCTTGAGGTCAATATCTAAAGACATTCCCCACTGTTTTTCAGTTTTACTGCAGTCAGTAATGCCCTTGATTATCAATGCAGGACATTCTCTTAACATTCCTCCACAGTCTCTTTCAATTGTTGAAGTACCTGTTTTCACTCATTATTAGATTCAATACTACACTTGTATCAGTCCCAATATTTCTGTTACTAATCTCTACATATCCACATTGAAAAGCTGCAGATACATCAACAATTCACATGCCTACTGCAGACCTCTTAATGAGATAAACACATACCAACTTTTTATTATCCAGACTGCTGAGACTTTAAAATGAATATTGAATGAGCTCTGATATAAATCACCTTAAATTTTGTGCCTGATGGACTACAACTCTTATAAGGAATTCCTTATATAAGGAATCAGGGATGGACTGTGACACTAAGATGACGATTACTGTGTACAAAAGCAAAATGCTTTATTTGCTTTTTATTGCAGGTTGGAACATAATTTGTTATTTTATTAGAATTTGTATGTAATGCAAAGAAGAGAGTAAAACTGGCAAAAAGGCAGCATCTAAGACAAAAATGTGCATGCTTCTATTCTGAGAATATCAATTACAAGTATGTGTTTCTGAAACAGAAAAAAAAAAGGATATTCCAAAGGCCTGAATATATTCAGTCCTCCGTTTTGAAGACCAAGTGTTTTAAAAGGTAAGACCTCTGAACTGTTGCTCTTATCATTACCATTTTAGAAAAGAACTGTGAGAAAACACAGGCCACGTGCCTGAAAAAGAAGTAAATATGCTAAAGTGAGTCCTGAAGCAGAATTACAATAAAGAAGCAAAACATATTTCACACAGCAGATTTTGGCTTCTTTTATAACAGGCAAAGGACTGACACCAAAGTGGTGGGGTTTTTTTCTGAACACTGAAAATTCTAAATATTGACACCTTTCATGTGTTGGCATTGCCAAATTTGCTTTGCTCCTTGGTGACTATACTTCTATTTTGTTCTGGAAATCTTTTGGTGTTGTTTTTTTTCCAATAGGTACAGAATACTTATCACCAAGACAGATCAGAAACAGAATGCAAGTAAAACACCCTACCATTTTACAGCAGAGATAAACTAGCATCAGTCATTCAGTCTGATGATAATCTGAATAGATAACAGACAGGAAAATGGGGAGAAAGGACCACAAAACAGACTACATTAATCTTTTTATTTATGGTACATAGTTTTCAGGCTAATTACAGAAAATAATTGGTTTCTCTGCTCAATTTTACAGAGTTCTTCAACAGCTACACAGGCATTTGTACTGCTTCACGTTAAATACCTTGCTCTCAGCCTCAGCAACAGAAATCTATGCCCCTCTTTTAAGGTGTTTGAACACATCTTTTCCAACATTTGGCAAAACACACTCAATCACACTCAAAAAAAAAAGAGTCAAATCTCCAAATTTTTATTTTACCTTAGACTTGTCAAATCTTCTGAGTGTTTCTAGCAGTTTTACGACTTGTATTCTTGTATCTTCTTCACAGAAGAAAATCCATGAGGCATTTCTACCATAGGTAACAGAGAAGCTAAAACAAAGAAATAAACATTTTACTAAAAAGGTGGCTTTTGAACAAAAAATGGCAAATTCAAGGCACATTCCCCAAATATAAATAATTTGGATCAGTTCTTCATTTACACAGAAATGGAAAATTTTACTACTGAATTAGAATTACACATCAAAGGACTACTGTGAATGGATAAAGACACTGACTCTGCTGCTATCTATAAAGCACCAGTTGCTACAGAAAGAAGGGAACAGAGATACATAAAGAATTTCCATTCAGAAATGTACAGGTCTAATAGCCACATATGAATTCAGAAGTCTACAGATAGCAGGTTAATTTACCTTTCCCTTCTTTCAAGGGGCCCCACCATTGGCCACCTAAAATCTAACAGCACTGCAACCATCATCAAAATGTCTAATGAAAGGTTTTCTCACAGCTGTCCAACACTGATCACTCCCAACCTAAAAACTGCATTAGCTTTTCCAGTACAGTGAAACTGTACAGACTGAAGGGACTCCCCAAAGACAGCAATAATCTCCATGCAGGATTCCTACCTCCTTCAGAAAAATGTCATTCCTTGTTTCTCTGTTCCTCTACCCTTAATTCTTCCACTACTCATCAAAACAGAGCTGTATTAATTAATAACATCCTAATGGGAAAAAAGCCTACAATCTTTATTTGTCCAGTTTCCTTCCCGTGGCTTTTACATTGATTCAATTTAACAAATCATCTGAGGAGAGGGGAAACTAGTATCTATAAAAATCACAATCTGCTTTCTCCAAAGCAGTTTCTACTGATAAAATCAGCAATCAAAAGAAACAGCAGAAATGTAAGTCAGCAGAAGTAAGTAAAAAAGGTTGATTGGATCATTTATGTTGTAGGGAATTATGTTTGCCTAAAAGAAAACCCACTCAAAAAGCCAAATCCACCACCTGAGAAATACTTCAGCTAGAAAATGTGTTACCTGCCTCTGCAGGTTTTGCAATTAACATGCTACAAGTACCAGATGGTTGCCAGGTGTTAAACTAGTTCAGTCTTTTTTCACCTGGGACCAATTATTGTGCTGGTTTGGGCTGGAGTATAATTAATTTTCTTAACAGTATCATGAAAGTCATCTTCCTGTTAAGCTACCTTTCCTCTGTCTTGCAACAGTATTTGACTATTCACTGCTTTCTGCTGAAGACACCTAATCTGCTAAACTCCAGTAGCCAGAAGAACTCATCACTCATCCTTTCAGTTCATAAAAGCATAGAATTGGTGCATGGTCAACACTGAAATCCAGGCAACTCTCTGCCATTCAGCCAAGAAAGCAAGACGCAGTCAAGTGGGAAAAACACTTCCTAGCTGCCCCTCTAGAACTTGCCAAGCAAGTACAGAAAGGGTATCAGATACACCTCATGTTTTTAAATATGTACAGTAATTAATACCCAGAGAAGACTGCAGGCTTTTCTCTCACACTTTAGTGCTCAGCCAGAACTTCAAGACAGAAATGTCTGGATTTACATGAAAGCAGGTGGGTGAAGGGCAAGAGGAAAACACAAGAATGACCCCTACAAAAAGAATTACTGCATCTTGTGAACATAGCACACATAAGTTCCCAAAAACAATGAGCAACTCATCTAGCTACTGATGGACAAACAGAATGATTCCCAAGGCTAAGTACTGAAGGTCTCCAAGAGAGTCTTATGGAGACCTCAGAGCATAAAAGTTTGGAGTTCAGACTGCAAGGAGACATTGGAGATACCCAGATAAGATCCTGTTTTGGATAATTTTTGAAAGGAATTTCTTCTCTGCTGAATGAACATGGTTACTGAGAATAAATGTAGCAGACCTTCTGGGCACAGTAAGGATATTATGTCATACGTCATCCACTGTTTAGATCTTCTGAAATTAAATATTTTGTCCAACTTCACCTGTGCCCAAGAACTAAAAATCTAGAATTTTCACATATGCTTAGAGACCTCCTTAAAAATTCTGACAATAACAGGACTGAGAAATCTATTCTTTTGAAAGCATTTTTCTGATACACATGCATCTTGTACCACAATTGAAAGCATCATCAGCTGCTGCAGGATGGGCTGAACTCTCTTCTTCCTCTTTTGTCCATTGAGAAAACAAAACAATACAAGCTTCAAAACATCAACATACTTCTAAACTACTCCATGTCTTCTTTTGCTAAAAGTACCAAGTGAAAGAGTACACACAAGGAAACTCATATTCCATAAATCTCAAGATGGAAATCCTCTACTTAAGATTCCTCTTCTGATTTCTAAAGAATTTTCTTCTGCTTTCTCACACAAATGAGTGTTTGTATTTTTTCTTTTAGTTTTGCTATCTTCTAAGAGCTGTGTCTGTAAACCCTGTCACCAAGACATAAATAATTCAGAAGAGGAAGCACAAGGTCACTCAGAAGGAATGAATTCAGAATTCAGAAGGAACCACAGGAGCTAAGCAGGGAAAAAAAGAAAGGTGACTGATAGTTTGAAAATCATCTTCCAGATTTTCAATTTACTTCAAATCTCTTTGGCTATTTTTCAGTTTACACATATCTCAAAGACAGCCACTATACAAGCACTATTCACATTTTTCTACACACAAAGCAGTGGAAAGCAAAAGGAAAATTATCCTGTCCTGTAACCACTCTGACATAAAAACCTCACTCTGAATATGTCTAATAAATTATATTAACTAAATTAAACCTCAGGAGGCTGAAGATTTCAAATGCAAGCTTCAGGCAAAAAATAGTCTTCAGTACTAAAAGAATTTCCTGACAGTTTGCAAGATACTACCACGTAAATGCAGCATGTCTTCCTTGGAGCCATCTGTATAAGCTCAGAAGAAAAGTTATTTGAGACTATCTGTCTTTTCTGATCATACTGATATGAAAATTTGCCATATAATCATCTAAAAAGATGCTGAAACTGACAACTGCTCACTACAGAGACATACGAACTCTTACAAACACAATAAGCAATAAAAACCCCAAACAAGTACTATAATTTTTTTTTAATTTATTCCACTTCATTCAGTCAACTGATCTGAAAGATCAAAATTTCTGTAATACCTCACACCTTTCACTGTAAGAAGTGGGGACCAAATAGAAAAATACACATTTAAAAATGCTGCTTCTTTAGACTAGTTTACTTCCCTAATAATTTTAAAATGTATTGTGATTTGAAGAAGGTTGTTGCTCAGTCAAATTATATTATTATTGTTCTTTTATCTCAAATAGGCTTCTCTGATTTAATTAAGTTTATCAGAAAATTGCTTTGTAAAACAAAAAAGGAAGCACAGTAAGAAAGTTAAAATATAAGGATGCAACTCATTAAAAAATTTTGCTTCTGAAGAAAGAGGTCTGAGTAACTAATATATATATATTATTGGTTACAAAAACTTCTGAAAATAACTGGCATTCATTACACTTACTCTCTCATTAATGGCAATATTGTCCATGCACCTTCATGCCTGTCGATCTGATGAATAAGCAGAACCGTAGGCAATTCCTTTAAGAAAAATAAAGATGTTCCCATTAAACTTGAATTATATGTACTTTCTTCCTCAACATCAATTAATCTTTAAAAAATTATTCTGGAACAACTACTTAGTTTTCACTGGTTTTGACTGGTAAGCAGTCCTGAAGAATAGCTGACTTAGGATGGTATGAAACAAGGTGAACTGCAGGTTAGGGATAGTGCTTCTTCCAACTCATAATTTCTTAATTGTCTTTTAGTTATAAAGCTAACAGACTTCAAGTTAAATGCTTTCCATAAGAACCCATGTAATCAACATATCATAGTAATCTCCTTGCCATGCTATAAAATCCCATAAAAGAAGTACTTTTAAAAAATGAAGGGTGTTCTACAGAGGCTTCCATTGGACAATCAAGTTACACACAGCTTAAGTGAGAGTTCTAACACTCTACTTTGAGCTGAGCTTTGACCTGTCACACTAACATCACGACAAAACCCAATGGATTGGCAGAAAAATCAAAATGAGGAGCTAGCATTTTTTCTTCCTGAAAGATCAAAGAAGCTTTCCTACAAAGGAAAATATTTCTCATCAATTCCTTTGCTCTTTTGGTACTCGAAACCTCTTTGATGTGGCAGATCCCAATGTCTAGAAGATAAGCTATCATTCTGGGGTAGTTTCCAAGAAAAGACCATTTAAACAGAGCCTTCTGATAAACTAAACTGCACGATTTGTAATACGCGTGAAAAGCTGGATACAGATACATCCCTTAACACACACGCGGTACCTTACTCCACCACCGAGTCCAATCCCCCACTGCAGCATCATTCTGGCCAGGTGTGACACCAGCTATAGAGAAGGGAGAGGCTCCCTGCTCACCTGACAGTCTGCCAAGGGCTCACTGCCCACAGGAGCATGGGACTCACCCCAGCATTCGGGGGAACAGCACTTTGGCTTGGCACAAAAGTTCTCATGAGATGCTTAGCAAAGAGCAAAAGGTCAGCAAAAGAGGGATCATGGTGGGTTGAGGAGTGCTTTAAGCCCAGCTGGAAATCAAGCACCTTGCAGGTGCTCACTCAATTCCCCTCTTCCCCTATTCTAGCTGAAACCAGGACAAGGAGGAAAAATCATTGGTAAGTACAGGATGAAAAGGGAGTTGGTCACTTGTAACAAATTGCTGGTCAGGACACTTGTCTGACCATGCCCTGCTCTGATCACGGCAGTCTGTCCTGTCTTCTCCTTAAATTCCATTTCTAACTCCTGGGCAGGAGGCTTTGTGTGTCTGTATTTGGAGGTCTGTGTTCCCACAACCAGAGAGAGGATCATGAGTTGTAGGGGTGCACCTGCCTCTCCAGGCCCTAATCCTGTTCCACTTACAGCTTGCATGTGCCAAACACTCCTGCTTGATGAATGCTTTTTGTGAACATAAACATTAACATAAAATTCACACTTAAACACACAAATAATTTATTTTCTAAGAAAAGCTCTAAGATAAAGTTTACACCATTTGCTGACTCTGTCAAGTTTACCTTAAATCCTTTTTAAGGGCAGTTAAGCACAGCACCTCAAAAGACATAAAAACTCCAAATTTCATATGCTAAAGAAAACATCTCTACTGCTCTGAGGAATAACTGTGTCTCTCAGGAGTTCATTAACCTTACACATAAATAAGGATTTATGCTACTGGAATGACCCACATTGAAAAGAAACAATGCCAAAACTCTGATTTGGAACAGCATATTGACCTGCATCTCAAAAATCAGCATTTCTTGATTTATATCTCCAGTTCAAACTAACCTAACAAATAGGTTTCTGCTTGTTTTCAATTTACTGAAAAAGTTCAGAGTTTTTTGTGCAAGTGGCAAATCTTAGTCATAGTATTCTCAACATCTTGTATTTCACTCAAATGAGAAAATGGTAAAATTTATTTTGGTATAGCTTTATCTTTAGTGATTTTATTTACTTAGATTTATTTATTTTTTGGTATAAGTTTATGGTAAAACCATGAAATTATGCTTACTTATGGGACTGCAGACAGGAAGACAAAAGGGCAGACCTCTGTCTTTACACAAACATTTATTTTTGCACACATATAAAACCTGCAGTTATGCTAGTATTTGTAGGCAGCCATGGATTTCAGGATACAGACAAAGCAAAAAGTAGTTAATAATAATATACTCAGTGTCTCTATCACACTGAAGGCTGAAACTGGACTAATTTTAGATAAAAACAGCATTTACCCATGCAAAAGATATGAAGTAAATTATGTAATCTAAGTAGCTGAACCATATACTCTATTTCCTTTGTGCAGAGCAAGGAGTGATAAAGAAAAAGCACTCTCCCTCGAGCTAATCCAATACTTTTACAAGGTATCTTCTCTGTTTGACATCTCATAAACCTGCTCTCTTTCTCTACCCAGCTTCCTCTAAAACATGAAAATGCATGTCCTGCACAATCCTTTCCTTCCACTCACCTCTAACCATGCATCAATTCTAATTTAATAAAGGAGATGCTTAAAACACACTGTATAAGATCTAAAACAGCCTCTTTCAAAAATACAGGAGGATTTCTGTTGCTTTTCCTTTCTCATTTTTACTGTGAACCTAGTGGAACTGGGCTGACCCATTCATTTTTTTTATTCTATCTTCAGTACAAGGACAGAACAAAAAAGCAAAATGTACCTGCTGTCAGCTTTGAGGAGTGGAAGGGCATGTGCAGTCAAGGTAATGAAATGCAATTTGCACACTGTGTCTGCGTGTGTCATAAAACTCTCCTACAAATGCATCCATGGCCTGTACTGCATTCACTGGTTATTCTAGCTTGAAACTGTTGTTTCCACAGTTAGAAACCACATGTGTTTTCACACATACCATCATTTTACATATGACACCAGTAAAGTATCTTATATGATAAATAAAATAATGTAATGACTTTTTAAAGACTGGGAAACTACCCTCCCCACTTAGACAACTGAGCTGACTTTAAAGGGCAAAACCAAGAAATGGAATTGCTTGTGGTCTGAAATACAGGGTAAGACATTTTTACTCCAAATACCATCTACTCTATCAGCACAATGAGATCAGCAATACCTGCCACAGATTACAATTGCAAACTTTACACAAACAAAAAACTAAGTGTGAATAAAGGGGTTAGATCCACTTTTTCAAGCCAGTTCTAAAGACACAGACTCACACAGCCTCATTTATATCTTAAAATCATCTAGTATTTTTTATGCAAGTTGAAGTATGAAGATGCTAATGACACAATCAATTTCACACCAAATCATCAAGACAACTCTGGCTCTTGAATCTAAATATTGAAAGTTCTCTTCATTAACACAAAAACACTTGGAGGAACAACATATTCAATAAAGAAAAGGTAATGCAGAATGAAAGAATTAAGAACTAAGAAAGGGAATTGTTAACCTGAAACAAGTATCCATATTCTTTCCGCACTACATTCAATTTCATATTAATCTACCAAATGCTATATGAGAAATGTGCAATTTATAGAGAGCAAAACTGTACAGGGTGAAACCAAAAGAAAATGCTAAGGTTTCACAGACTACAAGGCCAAAATGGGCTTCTGTGTGCATCCAGGATGGCAGAGATCCACCTGAGCTCAAATGGGATTCCCAGGCTAGGTCACATCCTCTATGACCCTCTACCAGAACCGTGTTTGCTTTGTTTTCCTACAGAATAGCTCCCTGACTTTCATCTAAGCATAACCAAACCTTGCCCTAAGTGTATTCTTTTGTGAGAACACGCTTTATTAGAGAACACAGCTCAGACTAGATCTTGCTCAGCACTATTAATTATTTGTGCTGTGTGACATGATTTTGGAGTATGACATAGAAACAGGTACGGGACCGCGGTGAAACGCAAAACACGACAGTAATGTGTTTGTCATCATATTACTGAGCAGAGCAAAAAGCCATCTTGTAATGTACTAGAGAAAAATAAAGTAGTGTATAGGAATTTCCTCCTAATGAGTCCAGTTTCTGGTATCTGTAGGTGTCTTGCATATGTCATCTCTGTGCCTTGTGAGCTTGTTAAACTGCCTCATGAAGCCCAGAGCTGAGGGGCAGGAGTGGGGATCTTAAACCCTGAGCACTGCTGAACTGCAGAGCTCCAGAATTAGAAATGTTTTCCAATCTCTAGATACCCTACAAGCATGTAAAAACATTTTCCCTACTCTCTTATCTTCTTTTCAGTAATCAATCCTAAGACATATTCAGAGCTAGCCTACCTTCTCAGCCTTCCCTTGGGAGGTGAAATAAGCTAAGCTCTTACCATCATCTGTTATGACTACTTTGACAAAGTAGAGCTGGGGAATACATACTGAAGTCTCCCTACAGCTTTATTTTCAAAAACATGCCAATTCTGTAGACATCCTGAAGGATTTCTAAAAGAAAGTAATACCAATAGCAATAGGAAAAGAAAGTAATAGCAGATGTCCTACCTCTGAGCCCAGTGGGTCAGACAATTTACTGGGAACTGCCAGCTTCAACCATTATACCAAACATTACATCTTCCCTATATTCTAACAATTTTCTTAAATATTGAAAATCACAGTACACATTTCAAATATATTTCTTGTTTTAAAGACATAAGTAGCAATTTTATCAGAGCCTCATTTCCAAGAATCAAGGACAAAATATTATTTCAACAATCCCATTCAAATAAAGCTCATTAATGATTTAAAGTACTAGTTTACAATACCACTGTAAAGAAAGTTTGCTTCTGTTTAAATCCTTCTGATTTAGGAGCTTCTCCAAAGTTGTCCAGTCTTTTTAATGCCTTGCTCTATTTCTCCCTTTAGGCTTCATTCACAGAAGAGCAGAACCATTTGGAGTTGGAAGGAACCCTTAAAGCTCTAGTCCAAGCCCCTCCAGTGGGCAGGGACACCTTCAGCTACATCAGGTTGCTCAGAGCCCCAACCTCAAATGTTTCCAGGGATGGGATATCAACCACCTCTCTGGCAAACTGTCAGTGTTTCACCAATATCACTGTCAAAAATTTCTACCTTATGTTGAGTCTGAATCTACTCTCCTTTTGTCTAAAAACTTTACTCTTTCCTTATCATTACAGGCCCTCTAAAAAGTCTGTTCCCATCTTTCTTTATAAGCCCCTGTTAAGTACTGAAAGGCCACAATAAGATGCAAAAAACCCCCACAACAACAAAACCCATGTTTCCAATAAGGCATGGTTTCCAATAATCTTTTGCTCCTCAGGAAGCCCAAAGCAATAAAGTATGATGTACTATTTTTCATTAGAGAGAATTTCTACTTCCGTTCTACTCTCAGATGCCCAGTTATCGTTTTAAAAAAGAACTGAGTTTTCATAACATATTAGGTGTAATTTTAGAGAGTTCAGGGAAAGGGCATAGCATTACCCTGCTTTCACAAATCAAGAGCAAGTACTGTGTGCAAATTAACAAATTAGACCTTATTTTGTAACAAGACAAATAAAAATTTTCCAGATTTTTTCCACATCTTTTTGAGTGCTTACTATAAAAGCTACCACAGATGTGTATAATAAGACAGTAGCCTAGGATGACAACAACATATTGCAGTAAAGTGCCATTTGTTTGTTCTTTACTTGAGTGAATAAAAAGCAGCAAGGAATACTTTCTCCACAGCTCACAGTTTACAAGAATTCCAAGTAAATGCAATCATACAAAAGACAGACGTGGTATACAGTACACAGCTATTATTCATGAAAGCCAATATTAAAGATTGAACCACTATAATTATGTTGCCAACTGGTCTGAGTAGGATCTTTGTTTAGAATGTGTTTAAGATAGGATTTTGGTATGGTAGTTGATATTATTAGTGTGTAAAGTGAGCTTTTACTTAAAAGCAAAATCTTTGTCAATCCCAACTAGTGCATAAAAACATTTCAGGTTGGCTATTAGGACAGATTTCTTCACTGAAAGAGTGATTATGCATTGGAACAAGCTTCCCAGGGCAGTGGTGGAGTCACCATCCCTGGAAGTGTTCAAAAAACTGAGCAGATGTGGCACTTCCTGATGTGGTTTAATGGGTGTGGTGGTATTCAGTCAAAGACTTGATGATTTGGAGATCTTTTTCATCCTTAATGATTCTGTGATTCAAGCCATGAAATTAAGCAATTTATGGGGTTCAGATACTTCTTTTAATATCAGCAAGCTTAGCAGTATAAGTAGACTTTTATATTCACAGAAAGCCTGAAGAATCTTTCACTGACAGCAAGATTGAGACAGCTAAGTCAGTGTGATACATGGGGGAGCACGTCCCCTCCCCACAAAAGGCTCTGGCCAAGTAAATCTAATGTACCTTTTTAACCAGGGAAGAAGAGAAGGAACAGCAGAGCAGAAAGAAGCTTCCACAAGGCAAGAATTTGGTAAATGTGTTTCAAGTGCCAGTATAGATGCTCAGGAGAATTTACAAGAGCAAAACAACTGTCACCAGATAATGATTTTAATCTGATGGTTTAGGAATTCTAGTCTCACGTATACTTGAGGACTCTATTCAAAGGTGACTGAGCAATTTTAATATAGCCAACAGCACTGGAGGAGGAAGCTTTAGAGCAATCTCTTATTCTTTACTAAGCAAAGAAATACCTTAAAATGGGTTTGTTCAATTCCTAATAAGTATGCAGATATTGCTGCTGAAGAGGCTGGGAAAGACACTTCGCCTAAAGCACTTTCAACTTCTGCATTTCTTGTATATATTTTGCTCTGACATGACATCTCTGTGAGGTGACAGGTCCTATTTTCTGCATTAAAAAAGTGAAGGAAGTTACCACATATTTGATTGGTAAAAGCAGCTACATAAAAATGGTATATGATGTGTATAGGCAGGGCTGAGAGCAGCCCATTCATCACCACTAAAACATTTAAAAGATCTCATTAGTGCAGAAATATTGGACTTCTACAAATTCCTTCAAATCTGCTGAGCATCCATTAGAGGAAAACGATCCTGTTCACCTTCCAGCACTAAGTGTAGGTAACTTTTACAGTTCCAACAGTTAATGAGCTAGACATCAATTCTGCTGATAATAAAGCCTAGCAATTGTCAAAAGGATGCCAGCACCTTTGCAGAATGAGAAGCAAGGGCATATTAGAAAGTCAAAGATCAAACAATTAAAAAGCTAGGAGAACAGCTGGAGGAAAGCAAAGATAAAACAAAAGTCACTCAGATGCGTAAAGTCCTACAAGTTGACCTTGAAGAGATTTAAGACAACTCCAAAATACATTTTCAAAACTGAGCAGTAGCATTTGTACACCTTTCCTGGAACACTTTCAAAAGGTTTTATTTTGAATGCACCTCATGTTTCCACAGAACAGAGTTTAGAAGCATTTCACAACTTAAGTACCCAAATATTGAAGCCCCAGAATGAGCAGTTGCACTTTAAAATGCAAATCCTACAAGAAACGAAGCATTATGAAGAAAAACAAAGAAAAATGACCAAGAGTATACTGATGCTAGGCAATGTATGTAAGCAGAGTAACACAACTTAAAACAAACACAGGTGTTAACATGGATAAAAAAGTAGAAATAGGAACTTCATACTGACCACTTAAATACACACTCTTATTAGGGTTTTATACTGCAAGTTCTCCCCACATAATGTAAGTGTAGTTTTATGGACAGATTTGGAAAAAAAACGTAAATATTAAAGTTGTGGATGATGTTGCAAGCACAAGAATGAATAAATCCTTGTAGAAGAAAAAAGAAAGCTGTTGCTAGGAAGGAAATAAAAGGCACAGTATTATTTTACACAAAAATCCAAAGGGAATAGATCTAGTAATACTGAGAAATCAAAAAGTTTAAAGCTTTTGAAGTTAAAACATATCTGTTTTAAATTAAAAAATAGAGTTGATCTTGATATGGTGGAAGACCTTGCCATAAAGACAAACTATTGCTGACACAGAGATGGAGGAGCAGGTCAGAATGCAGCCCAACACTTGCTAAACCTTGTTAAAACTGCAGGATCAAAAATTGAATCGCCTGATCAGTCTCAGCTGGAAAGTGGCTTCCATGAAATGGGAAGCCATTACAAGAGGGAGAGAAGTAAACAGGGTTTTCATACTAGAATCCTGAATTTGAGCAAGTAACTGAAAATTGAAGGAATAGGTATATTACAGATTGCATTGAATTTATGGCATTAATTTTGAAAGGTCTCAAGCAAATTGTGTCTATTTTAACTAAATATACAAATCAATTTAAAAACAACTCAGTTGCCTTGAAAAAGAAGTTCTTCCACTAAATCTTGTAACCTCAACATTATTAACTTGCATGTGAGCTTTTCAGTAAGTTCAGACCTACTCCAAGAACTGTTAGGAAATTTTAATTGTAGAGCTTGTTGTAGGTCAAGGAATGTATGCCCATTCATTTGTGGAATACATCCACCACGAAATGAAATAAGGAGAATACAGTCCAACATCTTCAGAGTTGTTTCTATCATAGCCTGATATTATGGAAAAATTGAAAATTTCAGGTGAGATATTGGATATCAGAATACAGTGAATTCTGAATTTGTTCTATTCTGAACACAGGAAATAGTATTGAACAGCAACAGAGGACTCTTTTGGAAAATAGAACTTCAGATAGCTTCATTCCATCATCTAAAAGCAAATGTAAAAACAGAACTGGAAGAACTTCAGGAAGCATTTACTTAAGAAACATAATATACATCCCTTCCCTATGTATAGTTCCACACTTTTGACTGCACTTGTTTAATTCAGACTGATGTTAATAATCACTACAGCAACAGCCTTCAAACTCACAAATAAGCAGTATTCCCCTTAATATGCAGAGATATTTTAAATGTCTGAAACTTTATTTCTGTGTGATGTTACAATATATCCAACCTGCTAAAAACAAAGTATGCTCAGTAGTAAAAATACTGCAAATTAGAGGTACAACACTTCTATAAAACTGAACTCATACTTCACATCATCTGTTGCTCACATGGAAGTATGTGATACTCATTTTCATTTTCCAATACTACATGATATCCATTTTAAAATATTTTTAACTTATTGGTTTGTTGTTTGGTTTTGTTGTTTTTTTTTTTTATTGTAATGTTTTGATTTTTTGTTTTAACTCCATAATGAACAGTACTAATTTGCTATAGTTCTTCTAGTTAATAAACCTGGGACCCCATTTGATCTCTAGACTTTTCAGGAAAAATTATAGTTTTTTGAATTGGCCAAGGGTGTTAAATGTAAGAACCCTCAAGGACCCAAAGCAAAAAAATCTACTCTACTGGACCAGTTTTCATGGGGAAATATACAGACTTTTGTCTTCTAAACAGTGTCAAAATCACAAGCAATTAAAAAGCACTGACTGCCTCTAAACTGGTAATTTTCCAAGACTTTATTTTAGCTGTTTTCTCATTTTAAATGTAATAGCCAAAAAGTAATCCTGATTTTGATTTTTTTTAAGACAGAAAGGGCATAGTCCCAAATAGTACCACTTTACACCCCCAACAGCTTCCTTTTTCTTATTTGGTGCTTCTTACAAAGGTCTAATTTACAGAGGTTAAATGTTCAGGAATCTCAGAAAATTAAGATTGGTAGAACCTGTAATGAATTTTTGCCATTGCTAAATTCTAACTGAAGAGTTTTGGCTAATATTCAATAAATCACTACGAAAATGTTTTTAAGCAAGAACAAAATACTGACATCTACTGGTGACCAAAATTACAGATTGGTTTCACATTAAAAAATGTTTTAAGTACACCATAAAAGAAAATAAATGGACAAATCACTTGTAAAGATTAATGTCAGTGACTTAATCCATTTTGAAGCGAGACATATATACGAGTTTAATGACATGACACAAATCTAGCAGCTGGACTCCATTTCTCATGTTAAACTAGCAGAAAATAACTAATGAAACCTTATGGACTAAACATCTATTGCTTGGGCCTGTAACAACAGAGGAGTGAACCTGATGGTTCAGTCTTTTGTTTCCACTCAGCAGTTGTCTTTGAAAACACAAGGATTTAGCTTTTTCTGCCTGAAACTAATAATTTCATATGTATTCTTTGCAGTGAAACATGCCAACTTCAAACACTGATATGCAGGATTGCAGAGGTGATCTGCCCCATCTCCATAATCAGCATTACAGGGTAGTGTCTCCCAGTGGCATTGTGAGTTGACCAAAACAATCAAGAGGTACCAAGAACCTGCTGATTGTGCCCCTTTATTTTTTTTCCTGTACACTGATGGCTTTCCTCTCTTCTCAAATTTCAGATATGAGATCATTGGTGAGATTTCCATCACTGCTTCTCTTAAGACACCATGACTGCTGTTCAAGAGGTAACTGTTAATACTAGAAAAGCATCACCATTTCAGCATTTCCATAAAGGCACCTCTTTAATTAGGCAATAAAGGTTTTTAGAAGCCAGGTCAGTTTCAGGTACAACTCTGATTACAAAAAGGTTTCACCTCTTTCCCACAAAACACACTTACATTCCAGCCTCACTGAAGCCATTTGTACTTCTACTTACTGAACTTTTCATGACTCATATTCTGCAACATCAATTACAGAACTCTGCTAAAATCCTTGGGTTTAACAACTGACACCATAATCCTCTCTGCACACATTGTATCTGAACACTTGTCTCAATTCTGAAGAGGACTCTGTAAGTGCAGAACTCTGCAGAACAAAGGCTGTCCACATGACTGATTTCATTAAGGGATTAAAAATTGCATTTAGAATGGATTTAATTACAACAAGTTTGATAAGCTTGGATAAATGAAGCCTAAAACATTCAGCAATCTTATTTAGGCACTACAAGACTAATGTACATAAGACAATTTACATCAGATTTCTTTTTCCTTTACAACAAAGGAAATGAAAAATAGGTGAAAGAACCTCACAGCAAGCTATTTCATATCAGGGGATGTATGCCACTCTTAAATTTTTCTTAGTTTTATAAAAGACAAAGAAAATAAACCATGGTTTATGCACACTGAACTTTCAGTGTAAGTTTCTTGAAAACCTCTTCTCAGTAGACTTAAGCTTTACAAATCCAATTTTACATTAGAATGTAAAGTACAGCCTGCAGCCCTCAGGTCAGTGTGACCCACCAGCAGGTCCAGGGCAGAGTGCTCAGTCTGCAGAGGGGTGCCAGAGGAACAAGGAGCAGTTAGGGAAGGTTCTGCATCACGGAGGGACAGGGGCAAGAGAGGTGTGGAGGACTGCTGCTGCAGGGAGGGGGGAATCCTGCCTTAGGCATTTCATGTCCACACACATTTCCCTTCTACTGCCACGATGTCACAACTGTGCAATGGAATTCTGACAAAATCGACATTACAGCACATTCAGTGGCTCTAATAAAATACTCACCTAGAATTATTCTGACTAATAATTCAATTGTTATGTTTTTCACTTCATAAAGAAGAAAATATTTTTTTCTTTTTTTTTTTTTTAAATGCACTACAGTCATATTGGAAAACTGCCTTCTTCCAAGTCTTTCTTATCACTTTTGCATCAAATGCCATCCAAACAATAACAGCCATTACACAAAAAGGTTGATACTTGAAATTAAAAGTAGTGATAAATCACAGCATATAATCAGTAAATAACCACTGAAATAGTTTTCTTATAAGCACACAGAAAGCAATTAACAAAAGAAATAGAATGGTTTTGAAAAAAGGCACAACAAACCCCAATATTTATAGCAAAATGTGGTAACAGCATATACAACAAGGTGCACTTAATATTATCTCAACATACCTTTCCAAGATCTACAGCCTGTTTCAAAATATCTCTTTTTAGATCTTCTGCTCTCTTGGAATGAAAAGAATTACTTTGACTTTGGATGACAAATACAATTCCTTTTAATTCTGTAAACAAGAAAATAAGAGGATTAAAGATAAAAGAAATAATTTTCTGATTTGCTCCAAAGCTAGTGAGAACCCAGATGTATGTAGGAATCTATTACACAGTAAGCTATCCCTTTATTTATACAAACATTTCATGAAATAGTAAAAAGGCATTATTTAACACACACACAGACACAAAAATCCAAACCAGCCCTTTTCAAGATTCATTTAAAAAGAGCATGTACATGGAAGATGTACAGCAGTTGACAGCAGACACATTATGAGGTTGCTTTTTTCCCCAATACACCAGCACTCCTTGTCACCAGTGTTAAAAGGTGTTCATCACAGACCAGCATCTTCCCTCACCAGGAAATGCATGAACATGAGACAGAAAAGCTGCTTCCCGAACAAAGAGTTTAAAGTCCTACCCAGAAACAAACATCAGGAGGAGAGACACACACACACAAGAACACTGAGTTGATACTCTTATCTAATATGACAGCATCAATATCTCACACGTGTCTTCACAGTGTTTAAAGGCATCATAACTAAAAACTTTAAACAGGAGAGAAGACTGAGAGAAATTGAAAAGAAAATAATGAAGTAGCTTTGCAAATGTTTATGGATTATAAAAGTGCCTCTTATAAAAGTAGATGATGAAGCAGGTAGCCAAATTTTCTTGATGATAGGAAATAGACTAATCCCTCAATACCTGGAAATCTTAGAAAAACAAGATATGATCCCATTCAGAAAAAGAGCACAGCAGACAACGACAGAGGATGAGAAGATAAAAGGAAGATGACATATGCCTTTTGCAGAACTCTTAACAAGTTTGATCTATGCTGTTTAACCCATTCAAGACAATTAATTAAGTATCAATCAATGAGGAGGAATAACACATGATACTGCGGCTTCTGTTTGGCCACAAAAGGCTGAACTTCACAGATATGAGTTAAAAAGTGTACCAGGAAACTCAGAATATAACAACTTAAGACAGCAGTATAAGGAAAGAAACTAATTCCAGGAGATCTCTACAGAATGTTGAAAATTGTGGAGAAGGAACAAAGTTCACACCAAAAAAACCAAAACATGCTAACTTGGCAAATAGAGTAAAATGAGTGATGGACGGTGGAACAAAGGTGGAGATGAGATTGGAGGAAGAAGGAAAGAAGGAAAGTCCGAAGAAGGAAGGAAGTAATCACAAGGAAAAAGAGTAAAACTGAGCCCATGAAGAAGGATCACAGGGAGAACAATGTGCACAGAAAGAGCATTAACCACAAATATCTGCACTAAGGTTATGAAAAGATTGCCATGTCCAACCCCTGAGGATCGACTACATTGCTTTGTTCCTCTGAACAGTTGTTTGTTAATTTAGACCTATGACAGCTCAAAGCTGCAGTTAGATGTTTTTCTATTTTTCCCTCAATATTATTTTGCCACAATTTATTGGCTTATTCATCAAGACATTGTCAAATTGTGTGAGATTTCTGGATATATATTAGGGAGATGGAATAAGCATTGGTTTAGGTATCAGTACTCATTTCACGTTTTTCCCACATAATGTAGGAATCAACAGTGTTCATGCTCTGAACCACCAAACAAACTGCTATAAAATCCCATGCATAATAAAAATTTCTGAATAGCAACTAATTGCTACCTCGCAAGTTCTTTGCTAAATTTCCTGTGTAAAAATTAAAATCAGCATGAAAACTGAAACTACACTTTGTTGATGCTAATGAGAGTCAAAGAGCTAAATCTACATGCACAACACCAAAAACACCCACAGAGACAAAAAACCAAACATTACCTTGTTTTTATATAATTGCTGTTTTAGTACCAGTATATTTACAGATAAGGAAGCATCTGAATTACACTTAGTTTCACTTATGGTACATTTAACAACCCCTGTGATGTTCCACAATAGCATACTTTCTAGGAGTGAGATAATATCTGCTTTGATGATTAAATCAAATGGACTTAGTTTCCTTTGCTATAGGTAGTTTAAAGTAGTTAATAAAAGACATATTCAGTGTATGAAAATGTCAACAGAAAATAGTTACAATATTGAACACCTCAATTGTTTCTCAAGCTGAGAAACAGCCAATGAAGCAAGAGAAAGAACAATCTTTTGAAAGATTAATATCCAAAACTGCTACTGATCTGTATATAATGATCCAAAAGAGAAGAATGAAATATCAGAGGAACTAAGAACCATCAAGAACTACATTCTGTTTCAAGCCCTTATATTTTACCTCTAGAAATGGGTTAAAATACCTGAAAAAAAACCCTCAAACCAAAATAACTTTGTTAGGGAGAGGCAAAAAAAAAGATGTATTGCATCAGACCAGCAGTCCATGACGTCCAGTATATTTTTTTAACGGTAGTAAAAGGAAAGAGTACTTAGGGACACAACACCTTCGGTTTCTCCAGTGCTCCTCATACCCTCACAGCATTGACAAATATTATATTGGAAATGCCAGAAGACAGACATAATTAAGCTGGGTCCTTTTAGAACAAGAAGAGCCAAGTCCTGAGGGTTTAGCAGAGTGAGAAGTCCACAATTACAGTGCAGAGAATGCAAGTCAGGTCTGTTACCTTTTTGCCAGAAGGACATCAGACTTGTCTTCAGAACAAGCAGAACCTTGCATAATTTTTATTCTCATGATTTATCATGTGTCCACCAATAAAAAGTTGTTTTACCACTATTTTACCTATTAATGTTTGGCATGCTTCTTACATACTTGCTTCTACATATTAAAAAGTTATTATACTTTGTTACAAGCAATTTATAATAACCCTAATTATTTCAAGTACAGTTAGAGCCTAGCAGAATGGTAAAATTCAGTCTCATCTTAAATTGTTACAAGAACAGCTACTAAGTATCATAACATTTTACTTCAAAGTATAGTGCCCTACAAAAAGCAATTCATCCTTTTCACAGTGCAAGTGCACATGTTCACAAAAACTTAACTGCAAGAACTGCAAGTACAATCAAAGATTTAGAATTTTCTGCTTGATGAGACTACATGAACCAAGAAAAGAAAAAAAAAAACAAACCCACAACACAATATTTGTGAAACAGCACCGTTCTCTACTTACCTCTGCCTATTTTACTAATTGTTCTACTTTTTTCAGACTTCTGGAAGAAAGAAAGGAAAAAAAACAAGTAAGAACATATGCAAAGCCTCAAATATTTCTACAGAAACACACTGGGAGTCAAAGCACTCATTAGATTATAAATGTGTACATAGAGGTTTTAACTCAAAAACTAATATGAAAAACAATGTAAAATGTTATTAATCATCAAGAATTGCAAGAGCTATCCTATATGCTTGCATAGTATTACTCAGAAAATACAGTAAGAGTAAGAAAAAAAAGAGAAAATGCTTTTCCATGACTCAATTTATACCAGAGCTCTTTAAACTATTAGTAACAATGTCTTTTTTCTTATTGTGTATCTCCCGAGTGCTAAGTTTGGAATATGGAGCTCTACAATAAAAACACACCTGCTCACTGTAGAAAAAAACCCCAACACACATTTAATCTACTATCAAGCTTCTATCAAAACACAATTCTTAGAGGAAGACTCAAATGCCATCTATATGAAGACAAATATCAGAAGGTTGTTGCACATAACATGACTCCACTGGAATTGACACAGGAATCACAAACACCAGGTATCTCTGTACTGCCTAGAAACTTGTAGGGAGGAAAATAGAGCCTTCATTTGTTACACAATTTATCCCAGGTGACAGCATCCCAGTGCTTTGGTTTGTCCACATGAAAAATCAAACTCATCTTTACTAATTGCATAGGAATGTTGTAGGGTTTATCTTGGTTGCAGTGTTTTAAGACTTTCTGATAGAAAAGCCGTACATGCCCTCGGTAACACGCTCATACATAGTTTCCCTACCCTTGAGACAAGTTCTATTTTTAAATATTTAAACCCCCCCCTTTTTAAAATATCAGATCTATGTAAGTCTTTTAGCTCTACTGGCATCAGGCTATCTTTCCTCTGACTTTTACACTAAAATAAATAAGCTCCAAATTCCCTGGTGGCCATCTGTAAAACCTTTACAAAAATTACTGCAACTGCATCCATTCTTGTGATGCAAGAATAAGAATGCTGTCTGGGTCAATAAAGTTTAAAAGATTTCTTATAAGATTAATTTATTTTGATATCTATACACAACACTGTCATTATATAGCAAGTAAGTTAATATTCCAAGCGAACCTGTATCAGAAAAAACATAGGAAGATTGATTTTCCATGCAAACAAAAACCTAGGTGCTTTGTGGTACACTGTGTGAAGAATAAGCCGTATTTAAAATTACTTTTATCAAAACACAGAAAAATGTTGCCTGTTATATTCCTGTTAATGTTATTTTTAAAAAAGGGGGGGAAAAAAGATATTTTGGCCTAAAGAGGTCTAGGAAGCACCTCTGACTTCATCTGAGGGAAGGTTTTGAAACTCTAAAATAGTAGAAAAGCCTTCATAAATGATATCCTATATAAGAAGGGTAACAGCTGGATTGAGACAGTAATGGAATTTAACAAACAGCAACCTATCAGCAGTGACAATAGCATGACATGACAAAGTCCCTCAGACACTATGGCAGATCAGCAGTTTGCAATAGGGATATTTTTCACCTAGAAAAATTACTGTAGTTAGAGCAATCATCATCAAAACCAAAAAATATTTAGAAATGTGTACTTCTGACTATACTTCTACTGTATTTGGTGTCAGATCACTAGATATAAATGGCAGCTATAGATTCTAACTATTGACTCATTCCAGCTCTTTTGTTTTCCTCCCCTCAATGTCTTTTATACATACACAAATATCTGTTACACATATGCACTCATATAAAAATGGTAGTCAGAAGTCTGGCAAAGGACATGCATGCAGACACACCTAACACTCAGCATGCTATTTAAAGCTAGGGCTAACTCTGACCATCAGTTGTCCTAATCTGGTTAATTTGACATTTCATACACGAGCTTTGCTTGAGCCCTGACTTGAGTGGTAATATGTAATAATGCTAATTTGGCAGAGAGGCAGCCATTTCCCTCTCAATGTAGTATATATTTAACAAAACCAAGAAGAAAGGAAAACCTGCCTTCGAATTAATAAAGCTTGTTTATTCAAAAACTTTTCCCAACAGCAATAACACTAAGAACTTATATGACACAGAACAGAAAGACATCATATGAACTTTGGTACTACTGAAGTCCATAATTAAAATAATCAATGCCACAGATTTTAGGCTTTCTGCTCAGGTCTATTCTAGCTTATTTTATAATGTCTGTAAAATGTTCTTGCTCTAGCAATTAAAATTTATTACCTGCAGCACTGGTTCAGTCTCATCTTCTGCACCTTCAGAAGCTACACTTACAGCAAAAGCTGAAAGAAAAAACAGACTTTTTTTCATATTACAGGAGGACACTTCCACAACTGATGAAGTTCTGCAGCAAAAAAAAACCAATCCCCCCCCCAACAAAAATTTAGGGAGATTTTTCACATTAAATGATACTGTATCTGTAATAATCTTTGTGAACATGAGAGTCTGTTCTTATAGAACTTATACATTTACTGCCTGACAATTCACACCATCACTGAAAAAAATCACTCTGATATGAAGCCATTTTTTCTTGGCTTCCAAGCAAATAAATCCTTTTTAAAAAACATCTGTTCTGTCCAGCAGCTCACTTGGTAACAGCCTGATGTGCTACCACACAGGAGACCTGCAGTCCACCGTTTTTGGGTTAAAGTTTGGATTACCAAAGCTTCTCTTGGAACCACAGAAACTGACAGTGGCTGACAGAAATTTCTGTGAAAAGTGAAGATGACTATCATAGGCTTTGAATGTCATCTTTGAACAACAGTCAAACCCATAAATGTATGAGACCCAAATAAATGTTTTCAAAAAGAACAGGGACCCCACAGAGCTAATCTGCACAGAAGTAGCATTATCTTAAACTATTTTTAGTGACACCACTCTTTGCATACACTTCTGGTTTTTATTAGAAAAAATAATCGTAAAACGGGTTCTGGTGTTACTTTTTTTATTGTTGATATAGTCACTCAATTTGTCTCAGCCTGCTCATTTGTAAAGGTTGTTCCATTTAACATAAGAAAGCCTTGCTAAGACTCTTCTTAAGAAATCTTTTTCTTAAAAGTACTAAAGAGATGCAAATGAAGGCAAATCGTTACAATTTGGAAGGAATTCAAGATACTATTCATCATGGTCAAATTGATGGTTTTCTTAAAAACTGGGGCGGAAAACAGATTCAAGTGGATTGTCTCGCTACAAATTTAAATTATTTATTGCTTGAAATTTACTTCAAAGTGAATTGTTAGCCATTATCATTCCTTTGATGCACTAGAAACCTACAAGATAGGACAGCAAGACAAGATTGTCCTAAGTCTAGGGTGCCTCATCTCTGAACACCTACATCCTCACGCTCTTTCAGCTGGAGATCAAATTTCATCAAGTGTCCAGGAGCGGAAGTTTAAGTGACATCTCAGGTCCTGATTAACCTGCATCTGAAATCACACAACTAGATCCAGACATCCCAAAAACCATTCTAACACAGCAGACTCATGGTGGCCATGAATCAGAATCACAGAATATTCTGAGTTGGAAGGGACCCACAACTCTTAAATCAGTGGCCCGGACAGGGATTGAATCCATGTTATGAGCACCAGGCTCTAACCAACTGAGCCAATCTCAAGGTCATTTTCCTCCTCTTCTCCCAGTATAACAGTATTTACAGATTCAGACAAGGAATAGCTTCCCCTACACAAACCAGATCCACACCTTCTTCTTCACACAATCCTAATTACAAGATCAACACAAAACATCTTTATTCCAGGAAATGTATTAATTATGTAGTATTAACCTGAAAAAGTGTCACCTCATAAATTCAGCTTATTCATGAGCCTAATTTTCAGTTTTTAATATGCACCTGAGGAATGACATATGAAACCTAAGACAACTGTGACTGACAAGAGATGCTGCTTCTGTCACCACAGTGCATTCAATAGCCCATGCCACACTGCTCCTAAGCTTTATAAAATATTAACAGACATGATCCTTGAAACAAATCAAACAATAATCAGATCACCTATTTCACACCACATCTTTGAGAGCACAGATAAAGCTCTTCAGGGAATTAATTAAACAACCTACTCATCCTAGTATTACAGAACCAGAGATTTGTTGAGGTTGGAAAGGATCCCTAATGGTCATTTAGTTCAACCCCCCAGATATGGATCCTCAGGACCTTGTCTAGTTAGGTTTTGATTATTTCCTAGAACAGACTCCATAAACTCTCTCAGCAATCTCTTCCAGTGTTCATTCTTAGATTAAAAAAAAACCCCAAACAACAAAAGAAACAAAAACTAAAGAAGTAATTATGTTCAAACAGAATTTCCTGTATTTCAGTTTGTATAAACTGATTTGTGTCCTGTTAAGTACAAGAGTCTGGCTCTGTCTTCTTTATTGCATCCCATCAGGTATTTACATGTTGGAGGTCCTCCCTGGACCTTCTTTTCTCCAGGCTAAACAGCCCCAGCTTCTTTAGCCTCTCCTTGTCTGTCAGGGGTTCCAATCTATTAATAATGCTCGTGGTCCTGTGCTGGACTCACTCCACCATGTCCATGTCTCTGGTACTGGAGAGCCCTAACTTGGATACAGTGCCACACCAGTGCTGAGCAGACAGGAGGGGTCACCTCCCTTGCCCTGCTGCCAACACTCTTCCCCCTGCAGCTCAGGGGGCTGCTGGCCATCTTTGCCACACTGCACACTGCTGGTTCACGACCATTTTGCTGCATGCCAGGACTCCCAAGTCCTTCTCTGCAAAGCTGTTTCCCAGACAACATTGCATGGGGTGCCTCCTTGTCAGCGGCTGGACTGTGTATTTCCCTTCACTGAACTCAGTTTCCCAAGTTTCCTGTCTGCCCGCTTCTCCAGCCTGCTGAGCTCCCTCTGAATGGCAGCACAACCAGCCGGTGCATCACCTCCTCCTGCACACCTCATATCCTCTGCAAATTCGCTGAGGGTGCACACCCCACTGTCATTAAGGAAAGGTGGCACTGCTGGAGCCACCATGCCACTCACTAGAGCCCACCAAGTCAGACAGCTTTCTATGCACCTCACTGTCCACAGGCACAGCCCATACTTCCATCAGTTTGCTATGACACTATAGGAGACAGGATTGAACCCAAATGCCTTGCTGAAGTGGAGATGAACAACATCCACTGTTTTCCCCACATTCACAAAGGCAGTCATGTCATCACAGAAGTCTTTTGGGTTGGTTAAGCATGACTGCCCACTCATTAAAACATGGCGACTTCTCCCAGTCACCCTCTTGTCCTTCATATTTGTCTTGTTCTTCCTTGTTCGGCAGTGACACTGAGGTTCATTTTCTCCACCACCTTCCCAGGGACTGAGGTACCACCAGCCAACTTATCCTTGCCCTCCTTGAAGATCAGGGTGATATTATTCCAGTCTTGAGCAATCTCCCCCAGTCACCATCACCTTTCAGAGATCACCAAGCCTTGCACTGACATTGTCAAACTCCACCAGTGCTTGTATGTGCCTGCCATCAGGTCCTGTGGACTTCTGTATGTCCAGTTTGTTTAAATGTTCCCTAAACCAGTGAGATTAACTTTTTACTCCAGACTTTCTCATGAGTTTCAGAGGCCTGGGATTTCTGAAGGTGAGTCTCAATAACACCGATCAAGGCAAAGAAGGTTCCAAGTCCCTTGCCCTCTTTCATGTCCTTCTTTTAACCCTGTCCTCCATTCATAAGAAGGCCTATTATTATTTTCCCTGGTCTCCCTTTTGCTGATACACCTGCAGAAACCCTTTTTCTTACCTTTCACAAGTTGAATCCCTCACCAGATTCAACTCCAGGCGGGCCCTGGCTTTCCTAATGGCACACCTGCACTCTCAGACAGAGTCTCCACGTTACTCTTGGGGTGACTTGACTGTATTTCCATCTCTTGTGTGATTCCTTTTTTATGCTTGAGCTTTGCCAGGAGCTCCTGTTTGTGCCTGTGGGCCTCCTGCCACCTTTGCCTGCCTTCCTGCATGTGGCAATGGATCATTATTGTAGGAGATGAACCTTGAAAATCAACCAGCTCTGACCCTGTCACAAAGTGTCATTTCAACACTCACACATATAATTTATTCAACAAACCAATACACACAATGAATGCTAAAGTCTCTTGCTGTATCATTATTCTTATTCCCTGTGATTTCAGAAAGGCAGCTTTCCCTCCTTTTCCAACAATTAAACACATTAAAATGACTTGCTATCTTTTACATTAAGTATATCAGGAAGACTTTTTCCAGCTAACACATTTTAATAAGACGAGAACTGTTCAGACTATTTTTAAACTACTGAAGAGCCATTCACAAAACAGACTAACAGACCCCTGAAGACACCACCAAAAAAGCCTCGAGTCTTCACCCAACAATTATGAAGCTTTTCACACACACAGGCTGCATGAATTTATCTTAGCAACACTCTTCTACCTGATTAGCAAATCTGTTATGCACATCTAATTTGATAAAGCAGTCTTCAGAAGTCAGCTGTGGCCAAGACTGTTCTGGCTAAGCAACCTGATCTTTCAGCATGGAAACAAATATCCTCTTCTAAGGATTTACTGGGAAAAGGGCAGCAGGAAAAGAATATGGTAAATTTAACTGGCCTACAACATATCAACAAAGGTACCACAGGGTAGTGGGAAAATACAGTGCCTTGGCACAAGTGGACAACTGGAAGATGAATTCATTCACATGCAATTCACTTCCAAGAGGTCTCTGAAAAAGATGTTCCCAGGAGTGGACCATTGATAGAAAAATTCTAATTCCATATGCAGCTCATGGCCAGGTCACTTGTGCAACACAGGCAGAAACTATAAATTCTCTGGGTGAAGGACATCTTTTTGTTCTGTGCAAGATATACGTGCACAAAGAAGGATGACTTATGTCTAGGAGCTATCAGATGCTACTGTAACAAACCAGTAACTTTTTGTGCCCAAACATCATTATTAATTCAGACAACTGCAAGGGATTTCTTTCAGTGTAACTCCCTAAAACACATATCAACGTCTGGACCTAGAGGTACCTTTGCTAAATCCAGAATTTCCTCTAGTCCTTTTCTGTGTTCTAATACAATGTAACCACACCTCAGGTGGAGCACTGACTGGCCATAGAGCACAGAGAAAATACACTGCTAGAAGAAACTTACTAGCTGATAGAAGTTCAAACCCTGTAGGTACTACAGCAACCAAAAGACCAGGCTGATTAACTGTACCGTTTCTCACAAATAAAGCTACCCAAAGCAGGAAAAAACGAGCAAGACACAATCTTACATGCAACCTGTAATCTTGTATTTGTCACTTCATTATTTAATGCATTGTGTACTCTGAAGGTTGTTAACACTCGTTGTGCATTAACATCATGTCATCTGGCACAAGCAGACAGAAGCAGAACGTGCCAATCGCTAGTCCTCCCCTCCTTTTGCTAAATGGCTGAGAACTAAGGATAAGAAAAGGAAGGAAATTTTAGAAAGACTTTAAAGCTCTATACTATCATCAGTCTTATCTTTATGTCTTTTGAGAGCATGACTAAAATCCACCGGAAAAGCTAGACAACATTTTTGGATCCATTCAAAACCTGGAGATGTAATATGAGAATTCCTATTAAATCCAATTCCTTCAACTGCTATTTATTTTTGTC
This sequence comes from Nicator chloris, assembly GCA_013400495.1. Classification (NCBI taxonomy): domain Eukaryota; kingdom Metazoa; phylum Chordata; class Aves; order Passeriformes; family Pycnonotidae; genus Nicator; species Nicator chloris. The sequence continues at coordinate 32,658 of WAAE01014619.1, read as the reverse complement.
AAGTGTTCTATTATTTCCATTAAAATTTTGATAAGTAAATAGCTTGCTTATAACAGTAGAAAGTAAAACTCAGTAATTATTTTCATTGTTCAGCCAGCGAACTGCAGGAATATGTGCAGCACAGAAAAATGGATGTAAACACTGCAGCATTAAAATACAATAAACTGTATAAATATATACAATTATATAACATCACATTTTATATGTAGAAGGAATCTTTTCCTTGGTAATACTCTTTCATGCATAAACAACTTCCAAACGTTTACAATTATATGCCCTTGAAGTGCAAAGGATGTTAAAAACTGAGGAGTTAACTCTTTGCTTACACAAACTAATCCACCTGAGACAGAAAAGCAACACTTCTGTTATATTCCTCTTTCACAGTCTGATTCAAGGCTGACTGACCCCAGTGTCATTCCAACCACCTCGCTGAGCTGTGGGTCACTTTAAATGAGCTACAAAAAAGTAACAATTCTATGACTTAATGTATGGCAAAACTGTAATTGATAATAACCACTTCAAATAATGACAGCCAGTGATTATGTTGTATGCAATAAAGAAAACATTTAAAATAGAATTTCTTTATACTTCTAATAATAATTTAATGAAAGGCCTATTTTTGTTTTGGTTGGGTTTCTTCCTTATAAGTTTTCAAAGAACATAAGATTATGTGGATTGACATGATTCCAGAGAAAATCTGCACTGATGCTGTCAGTCAAAGAGATGGGATCTTCTGTTATCAGACAGCCTGTGAGCACTATAAATTAGTTTGGGGTATTTATATGCAAGCTTTTATAATATTTCTTCACTGTTGCCACCCTATCAGCATCGAAGACTCTGGTCTAGCCAGATAAGATTGTATTACAGATTCATCAACACAAAACGGGGAGAGAGCAGGGAGAGGACGAAGAGGAGAGGCTGATGCAAGCAAATTTACAGCATCTGAAGCTTTTCATAAAATAAAAGCAACTACTTATATTTCTTTACACAAATGGCACATATGGGAAGAAGGCAGCTGAAATCACCACTTCGAACCACTGGATGAGTGCTGTGTACAACACTATCTTTATAAAAGGCAAGCAAAGAAAAACAGCAGAAGAAAAAGCGTCATCATGATCCCTTCTGATTGCCTAGAAGTTACACCATACAAAATAATCTGAATACATTTTCTCATTCTGTAAGCTGCCACTTGCAAGCTGAAATTTATGAAATTACCTAACTACCAACAGACAAGCTGTTTGCTTCTGTGGAAGGCAATCCATATTATTGCTGTTTTCGAAGAACAAACTTACTATCCAGGCCATCTCAAAAGCATCAATTATTTGGGAAAGGACGGACTCTGTAACGTAAACAGGCATTTTAAAAAAAAAAAAAAAAAAAAAAACCAAAACAAAACCATGATACTACAGGAAGCTTCTGGTGAATAAATTCCATACAAGCATTAATCGAGACCTACTAAACAAGAACACGTTTACATTTCTGTTTTCCTGCACGTATGTAGGTATGTATGCATGTACAATAGATACAGATACGGGTAAAACTGAATCTGCTATTCTCGGACTTTGATTACAATCTGTTTGCGATTACAAGTGCTATGGTACCTTACTGGAGCAAAACTATTCATCCTGGAAAGAATGAAATGCAGCTCTAGGAAGAGCTGTAGAGTATTAGGATTCATTATTAGGATTATTTCCTTTCGTCAGTGAAAGGAAAAGTGTTTAGCAGAAGAAAAACCAAAAATCACAGTTTTACTTTGCTGAAAAAGTGATTTATTAGTACCAGTTTTCCCCCGCATGATTTTGATGCACGAGCCGTTAGCAGTGGAAGAGAATCAAATCCAAAGGCTCACAGCAAACTGACAAGCCTATGCTGACAGAGATGGAAATACTTAGGAATAGAAATAATGAGAAACAGAACAAATGTAAACATTTACTTCTGTCTCTTACACTCACGCCAACAGCTCCCAACTCCAGGAGCCTGTAGCAACCCAATCGCTGACATATTACTAATTCTTCTCCTTTCATCTTCCCCCACTTGACTAGACACATGAAAAACATCTCTAAAACACAGTAATTTATTTTTTTCCTCTCGGCTGGCATTTTAGGCGGGCAGTTTTACCTTTCCCCCGCCCTGAGCAGAACACCCCGTCAGTGCGGCGCAGCCCAGACACGAGCAGGCGTGCTCCACGCTGGGCTCGGCTGTTCCACGAATCTGTTCCCGATGCCAGGGCCGGTTTCCCCGGTGCGGGCAGTCCCTGCACCCCCTGGCCCCGCAGCCCGCCCCGGGGCGGGAAGAGCTGCCGGGGCTGCCCCCGCAGCCGGGGCCGCGCAGGGACCGCGCACCGCCCGGCCGCGCTCCAGCCCGGATGGCCAACAAACTTCGGGAACAGGGGCACCTCGGCTCCCCCGCCCGCTTCCCCGCGCGGGGCGGGACGGAGCGGGCAGGAAGCGGCGGCGGCTCCGGCGCCACTCCGGGCTCTCCGTGCCCTCCTCCCTGCCATCACCTCCTCGGAGGGGCCGAGCGTCCCGGGTCTCCTCCCTTCACCTCGCCATGGCGTCCCGGCCCGGTCCCCGCCACTCACCCCGAGCGCGGAGCGGCGGGAGAAGGAAGACGAGGTGGGCGCAGGCAGCGAAGAGGAGCCAGCGGCTGCAGCCGGGCTCCCGAGACATCTTGGCGGGGGCCGCTGAGCCGCACGGCGCGGGGAGGAGGCGAGGGGCACGGTGCGCCCGGCTGCCCGTCTCTGCCGCAGGAGCGCGGGAGAGCGGCCTCCGGCTGGTGGCGGTGCCGCGGTCGCCGCCTGCCCGCCCTCCTCCTCCTGCTGCCGCTGCCGCCTTCCCCGTCCCTCCTCCCGGCAGGACCGGCCGCCAGCGCCGGCAGCGGGGGGAGGCGCTCGGCCGCCGCGGCGCCCTCTGGCGGCAGCAGCGGGAGAGGCAGCGCCCTGCGGCCCCGCGGCTGCCCGCGCTGCCGGGGTGCTCGCCACGGGACACCCGCCCCCCCCGGGGACACGGAGTGAGCGTCCTGCCCGAAATAGTCCCCGTAAGCACAGCTCTCCTTAGCCATTAACTCTTCTTAATCATCCGTTGGAACGGGCTGCCGGGGAGGTGGTGGAGTCACCGACGTGGGAGGTATTGAGGGAAAGACTGGTTGTGGCACTCAGTGTCCCGGTGTGGTTGACGTGGTGGTGTTCAGTCGTGGGTTGAGGTCGATGATCTCAGAGGTCTTTTCTAACCTAATTGGTTCTGTTATACTGTGAAATGCTACTCAGCACTCCAACAGGAACCTCATCCACCAAAGCAAGGGACCTAATTCATCTCTAAAACAACCCTCAGAAACACTTACCCAAGAGAGCACATGGCCCCTTCAGGTAGCCTGTCCTAAACTACCTGTGTGACCAGGAGTGGGGACACGGGGTGCACCACGGAGTACAGGCACATGACCTGGAGCACAGCCTTGGCACTGGAGACTCCACAGCTAAAATGACTCAAACCCTATTTGGCTAAAGAAATGCAGACCTGGAGCTGCACAAAACTGGTGTTAGGGGTAACGCAGAGGACAAAGTAGATTCTAACATGCGTATGTGTCACAATTCAGACAGTAAATTTGGATATAACAGAGTCACAGACCAGTGAAGAAAGATCAAGAGTGTGAAACATTGTTAGCAAACAAAAAATGACTCCACGTGAATCCTGGAGCAAGGAAGAAGAAACCATCCACAGCAATGTCAGATTTGTCCTAGTGAAGTATTAATATTCCACATATTAACAACTTGCTATAAATCCCCCCATATACCCCAGAATTAAACTGCTGTCCTTCAGACCCATGGAAGCCATAGAAAGGCAAGCAGTGATAGGACTAGAAACTCAGTAGTGTGTAGAAAATTTTCAGTGCATTGTTATTCCTTCTTTTTTTTCTGTAACAATTGGATCTGTATTAATAATTATTAGAATTTCACATTTCAACTATAGTAGCAAGAAACAAAAAATTCTTGGCATATATCATAAAAGGTGTGTTTCCTCTTTGTCCTTAAACCTAATTTTGAGTGTAACACCTGGTCCCCCTATGTAACAATTCCTTTCACGCTGGCTACATATAAACATGAATGCCAGCCAGGTCAATTTCTACACATTTTCCCATCAAATACTTTTCACACAGGCCCCTCCTTGCAACCCAACCATTCAGTATGCTGACCTCACTGGAGAAAACATGGTGCAGAGTCCAAGTCAGCCATAAGCTATTTTTAATCCAGAAAGGCCAAACAGCACGGGACACAAGTTGGATCTTTGTTCAAAACAATGCAAACTTTAGATCTATGGCATTCTTTTCCTGACAAGTCAAGTGGTTACATTAGGATACCTTAAATATGCCAGAGAAGTGATTGTGAAGATGAATGGAAACCTTTTCACAGTGATAAATGCTCACTCCCACTGCGAGCTCAGGCAAGCATATCTACATCACAGTAACTCGGTAGCAGACCTCACACTTGCCTTTAAAACTATTGCAATAGGAATATATTAGCCAGACTTCTTTGGAGTACTCATCCTGCTTTATGTATTTTCTAAACACACTCCCCCTGATATCACAAGAGAAGGGAAAATGAGGCACAAGTGTGAACAACAACAGCTTGTTATTTGCCTTACAGAACAACTGCTTGTTGCTGACATTCCGATTCACTAAATAAGTTACTGGCCTCAAGAATAATAAGTAATTCTGATGCCAACTATGTAGAAACTTACATACTATTTCTCTGATCTTATGTGCATGCTCATCATTACCAGGAAAAAAAAAAATAAGAGAGAAGTAAAAAGTTATCCTTCCATTTCTAGAACTATAACAATATGAAATATATGAAGCCTTTTGCTTAACATGTATATCTGCATCTGCTTGGTTTTCCTTATAAGTTTCAGCAGTGTTTCCCACCCTTTCTACCATTTCTCTGTTTTGTGCTGATTTCTTTAAGAATTCACATCACAAGGATCATGCCCACAACATCTGGGATAAACATAAGACTTTTCACTTTCAGAATGGTTAAGATATACCCGTGTTCCAATGTTTCCCCATGCATTGAGTCTGTAAGGAAAAAAAAAAAACCCAGCCTTTTGCTGAGATGTACTAAGAGTTTTGGCTTGTCACAAATATAGGAAAAATTCCATTGTAACAACCCCCAAGAAATATGGAACTCTACCATGAAACATGGTGTTCTCCAACTGTTACAAAAAATAGCACTTAAGTATTTTAAATCTTATATTTAGGTCTGTGAGGAGGAAGTAGGAAATAAAGCTTTTTCTTGAATTCTACTCTACTCTACACACTCATATTGTGTTTGTTTGTTATTCTAACTACCCCACTGAGAATTTCCATCTCAGGAATGTTAAAAATAATGATCTTTCTGTTAAGGTACACAGAGAACACCACCTAGCCTCCTTTCTTTATAGTATTACATATATTTTAGATTCCTAAATAATACAAATGTTGCTGTCCAACCTCTGAGATTAGAAAGGGGGGGCTGCAGATACAAATAAATGCTGCCAGATATACATATGTATATATGTAAAATTATGCATATCAAATGCAAAGGCTGGCATGTGATTCAAAGGTAGCTTGCTCTTTGTGCAGGCACTGCAGCAGTGCCTCTGGATACCCGGGTGGCTCTGTCATCCCTTTCTACAGAAGGACTACAATACAGGGAAACAGACCAATTATGAACCAGACACAACAGCAATTACTGAGTTAGAGAACTTGACTGCAACTACCTTGTTCTTTTAGCCTTTTGTGATAGGTTTCATCCAGGAATGCCAGATTTTTCCATAGTTTCTTTCAATATGTGGGACAGGAAGACCTCTCTGTCAGAGACAGCGCTGCAAATCACGAGTTAAGTTCTGTCCCAGCTCCTCCTGAGACTTCTGCAATTGCACCTCTCTGTCCTACTCAGGAAGTTACATCAGGAGAGGCATAACTTTAAATGATGACTAATCCCGTGAAATGAGCAAAACCAATCCAAATGAGTTCAGAATCACACAATTGCTCTTTAAATTACAATATGCATTTGGAAACAGAGTTTCTCAGCTTTCAGCTACTCAAGGCAGTTATTCAATGCCAGTTTCAGTCCATTATTATATCCCCTAAAATACTGATGCCCTGGGAATACATCTATATTTGTCAAACACTAGGCAGTGGGCTTGAGCAGGGGAGCTCTGATACTCTGCAGTTGTCAGATCTACATTCATTTGTTGCCTTTGGACCACTAAAGCCAGGGATTTCCTAATTGCTTTGGGAGCTAGACCAGAGCAATGCAGACTAACACCAATGTGGTGACATCGTGCGTTCTGCTTTATTCTCCCAAATGGTTGGTTAAATACAGTTTCAGATAGTTTACAGTTCCAGGTAATTTTTCGTTGGTATACAACACAGAAAGGAATGCAAACAAAGCCAATTTAAGGTAGCTACCATAAACCCACGATACCTATCTCATCTAGTACATGAGCACACCTTAAATCTAAATTCTTGCTGCGCCGCAGGCTTATTTACTCTGCACAGGCCTGAAAATTGGGGCCCTGGTTTGGGGAGCTCAGATCTCGCTCCAAAGCACTTCGTGTCCATTTTCTCTAAGAAATTCTGTTACAGACCACTCTAAACAGGTCTCCCTGGGAGAAACCTGCAGTAGCAGGGACGGCCCCCCACACTCTAAACATGACTCAGTCAGTGACACTTGGCCTGGGACTTGCCCCATCTTGCTCAGGAGAGCTGATAACGTTGCAGTAGCAGCCATGTGCATGCTGTAAACCTGACGACCAAGTCACTGAGGGAACTCAGCGCTCCAGCCAACCCCTGTGGCAGCCCACAGTGGGGTCTGAGTTTAGTCTCTCTTCTTCCTGGGATAACCTGGGAAGTGCTTGTTCTTAATTAAAATTTGAGGACTCCATTTGAGCTAAGTCTTAGAGCCTTCAATTAAAGCTTTCTAGAGAACTGGTGTGCGGCTGTAGCAAAGAATCCCGGGAACAGAGTTCAACCAAGCAATTTTTCATGATAGACTGCTGTTATTAAATCACACACTCTCTAAAAAGGACTTGGAAAAACACTGGGTGTGAAGCAATCAGTCACAGATTCTTATAAGATTGTAAAGATGGATCAAAGACAACTCCTTTCCTATGGGGCAGTAATGAGTGCTTAACTGTCTCTGACAGTCAGCTCCTCTGCCTTCTGGCAGAGAAACAGTGAAAATACCATCTGCAGCATATCTTCTGGTGCTCATTTAGGATTGTCCAAGAGGCAGAATATATGCACTCAGGGGAGGGGGCAGGACACAGGAATTTCAACATCTTTGAGCTATTACAGACCAAGCTACAGATAAGAAACAGAAGATCTATCAAGCTGTGGAACTTAACACAAGTCCCTGGAGTTCAGGTGATGAGCTTATGAGATGCTCCTGTCTACTGTACTGCACACAGTCAAGGAGAAAATTCTAAAGGCAGATGTAGAGGACTAAAGCTTTTCAGTCTTGATTATAAGACAAGGGCATGTTGCCCACTCCCTTGGTCAAATGAGCAGCTTGCTTAAGGAACAGTCAGACTTCCTGCTCTCTCCTGTTTGGTCTCCTGCTGCTTCCATCTGACACAGAGCTGCCTCTACCAAGCACATCTGAGCTCTTTATATTTTCCCTGCTGAAATGTAGCTATTTAAAAATACGAAACGTTTGTCCTAAACTACCTGATCCTGTCTTTTAATAACTTAGTGAAAATATGACCTTGTGAACTGAAAGTCAAAATATAGATAAACAATAAGGGATTTTACTGCGCAAAATAATGTATGAACAAAATGCTTCCATAAGTTTTAAAGAGCTTAGTGACTCTAATTCCTACAAGAAAAGAAAGAGTGGTGTAAAGAATCACCCACTTTCCTCAACTCTGTACTAAGTCATAGTGTCAGGGAAGAAGAATGAGGCAAACTGTTCAAGACACACTGAAGTGGGTGGTTTCTGATGGTTTGATGAGCTGTACATATGATCACTCAAGCACTGATTAATCTGCATCAGTTCTTGGGATTTGTGCCTCAAGATGTCCCATACCTCACAAATAACTTCCATATATTTTGTTTTACCTTATTACAGCTGCCCTGTAAACCATGACAGTTCAGAAACCAACTCAAACATTGTTACGACATCCCAATTTGGCAGCTAAAAAAAAAAAAAAGAATCCCTGAGAGTGGAAGAGACAAGCAGTCACAGTAATATCCAGAGATGTTCAGCCAGCATGGAACATCTTAACAAGGCTTTAGACTCTGGAAAAATCCATCCTATAAGATGGTGACACCAAAGACTTTGGGGTGTGTGTGTCTTACAGTTTTAATGCCAGTAATCTCAAGAACCAAAGGGGGTGTATACTTAGACATGAACACTCTAAACAGTGGCAGGTACATAAGAGCTAGTTTCTGCAGCCCAAGTAGTTTTCTTTTGAGCCAGCTCAGATGTGCACAGTCATCTTGCCATTGAACAAGCAGAGCTGGAAAATTGTGTCCTCCAGAAGTAGCTTTGAGCTGGGTGTTGGACCACATGACCTCAAAACTTCTTTCTCAGCTTAATTATTCTCTTATTCTGAGACGGTAGGGAGAAGAATAGAAAAAGACATGACACCTACCTGACACATCCCTGCAGACAAAATCAGTCAACTTTGGATATGTAAACCCATTCTCACTACCAACAAGAGAAGTTGGTATTTGCTGCCTACTGAGCCTATTTGCTGCCTCCCACTTTGGCAAAACAGCAGATTAAAGTCAATGTATCAGTCATTATTGTTGTCACCTAACAACCATCCCTCGATATGAACAAAGCCACAGGAAATATCTTCTATGCAATAAAAATAGATTTAATTGTCTGAAAAGGATAATCGATTGTCTTCACTCAAAGGTGGACATCTGCCTTGTCCTTCTCAGTGACATAAGGGGAAACAAGGGCTGGGATAGTTAACCAGGGGAGCAGCTTATTGATCAAAACTGACAGTAGGGACTGGGGCACTCCTCACTCAGAAGTTTTCAGTTATGAAGTGGCCCTCAGGAGCCATTACAGCCTGGTGTCACTTCAGAGCAACTGCACTCATCGCAGTCTGTATTAGCCTCAAAGCCCCTTTGGATTATGTCCACCCACAACTGCTCCCTTAGGACTCTTTCATTCTGCTTTTGATATGGGAAGTCAAACAGAACTGGATCAAAAAACACAGAATGCCACATGTGGTACAGAACCATTCAAGTACAACAACATCAAGTCAACATGACAGAGGGAAACTACAAAAGTAAAAAGAAGTTTGAGAGTTTGATGGCAACATCATCTAGAAAAACATTGCCCAACCCCTCAAAATACACAGTCCTAAATCAAAACCACCCAGTTAAGAGTCTGGAAAAACTGCTTTGTGACCAAGCAGTGTGGCACACTGAGCATGACAGCAGTACCAAGTTTTTACATAGCTCTATGGAAAACACAACCAATGCCAAGAAAATGACCATGACATGCACAGTAAACCTCAATAACAAGCTTTGTGTAGACAGCATAGAAAACAACTAGCTTGTTGAGTTTTACCTAAAAAGCTGTAAAAAACTTGGTGTACTGGGTCTGGCCAGGATGGAGTTAACTTCCTTCAGGAGAGCCCATATGGTGCTATCCTTCCCCCCCAAGCTGAGCAGGAAGTTCTGAGAGGACCCAAACTGGTCAAGGGCATATTCCATATTATATAAAGTTGTGCTACCCAGTAGAATGTGGGTTAGAAGAAGGGGTGTGTGTGTGTGGCCTCCAAGGTGGCTGATGTCTGGAGCTTCGCTAGACACTGCACCAAGGGGTGGCGAACAATTGCCTTGGCATCTCTTGGCATCACATCTTTCCCCTTTTTTTCCTCCATTTAGTAAAGTGTCTTTATCCCAGCCCACAGCTTTTGCTCTCCTTTTACACACTATGATGGTGGGGGAGGAGGAAGTGTGAGGAAGCAGCTGTGGGGGTGCTCAGCTGTTGGCCAGGGTCAACCCACAACCCTTGGTAACAATTTCTTCTAAATCAATAACAATCTGGTCTTGTCATCACATTTATTTTGCAGTGAATTTACTGTAACACATTGTGGTCTGAATAGTAAGTTTGAAAGACAAATTATTGTTTCCAGCAGATTTATCTGCTACAGAATGTACAATGTTAAAACCATAGGGTGAGATTGAACAGGATCTAGAAAGAAACTGAGGAGGTTCTTTCAAACCTGCTTACAGCAGGACCCAGGCCGCTTTTCAAATCATGGAGACACCAGAAATCAAAAGTATCCTTCAGTTGTGCAAGGCATTGACTCCCAGTTCCTGGCTGACACTAAGCTTCAAACCTTGTTGGAGCCAAAGGGTACTTCCTTGTTTTAATTTGAGGACATTATTTCTCATCATATCCTTAATGGGCCTAGAGAAGGTCCTTACATAATTTTTCAATACTTGAGAAATAGTTGCTTGTTTCTTTTCAATTTCCGTTCCCACTAAAAAGAATAAAAAAATAGAATGCTTCCAGTGTTGGATCACCAGTCCTCACCCATTCTCATAGTGTATATTTAAAGCTTTTGTCTCACTTTGCAGCTCTGAGGCTATCTGCTACTTCAAGTTTATTTGTGAGGCTCTATAAGAAGAATGCAAGGTCTTGAACTTAAAGAACTGCACTGTGATGAGTTCTAGAGGAATATAAACATATAGAGCTAGTCAGACTATGCACTACAAACAGATAATCCAAGAAATGTATTTTAATGATCTGCTCTTTAATTGTGCAGTTGCCTCAGATTGTAGTGAACACGGTTCTTACAAGGCTTAACAGTGAAAACTTTGGCAAGTAGCAGGTTCATAAGTTGTTTATAGCAGATACTACTGATACATTATTTGACATTTTTTTCTGAAAACGCAACTGGTTGGCAACATTTTCAAAGAATAAGAAATACTTTTATGCAGATTTCTATTTATGCTGAACTTCTATCTTTATGTTGAACAGTCAACATATATGGAAGCAAGACTGGGGTTTTTTAGTCCAAATTAAAAAAAAAAAAGGTCACTATTATTCTTCCAGCTTTCATCAGAATGCCTTCTCCCAAGTAAGCTAGTACTGACACTGATCTACATAACTGTGACTGTGCTCTTCTGTGAGACTCCCTGAAATAATGCCAAAGCTTAATTCTGCACTTTTGCCTCAAATACAACCATAAAGGAAAAATTAACAGAAAAACTGCATTTCTTTTTACTGGCTTGTTCACTTCCATAGTAGTCACTGCTGTGTAACTGGTCAGAAAATTTTCAAAATGCAGTGTCTGATGGTTTAATTAATCTGAATACAAAATACTATTAGTTTTCTACTAAGTACATTGTACAATAAATTTAATGAACCCTGGAAAAAAATTCATACTGGTGTAAGGAAAAGTGTATTTGTTGTATGTTTTTATACCAGTCTCCTAATTTGGAGCAGTTTTTGTACCTGCCAGGAAGGAGATCAAGGTCCAATTAAAAAGACCTAAATACATCTTAAAAGTAAACCTAGAGGACTCTTGACCTTAAGAAACACATAGTGGTATCTGATATATCAGTCCTGCTACAGACACAAATCAGCTCTGAAATAAAAAAAAAAAATGTTTTAAACTGAATTTTATTAAAGACAATAAAACACAGGAGCTATTCCTGCTTTTTGCATTAGTGTACAGCTTCATCACAGGCTGGCTGTTGCACATACACATGAAAGCAGTTTGCCTGTACAGAATATCTTTCCATTTCAGCACTTGAAATCAAAACAACACTTCCTTAAACTGAGCAACATCAGTTCTTGGTTAAAAATCCATTACTATTTAAAGCAAGATGATTACTTAAAATCAAACTAAAAAAAGAAAAAAAAAAAGCTAGAGAAGAAAGAAGGCAACTAGTTCTGCTTTCTGACTTGCCTTATATAGTTATGCTAAAGGAAAAAAGGAACAGAGCCAACACTGTGAAGCCTTACGTGAGGCAATGGTGCCACCCAACGTCCAGAAGTCATACATAAGTTTGTTTTTCTTTATTGATCCAAGAACAAAAAAACGCAATTTCAACAAACTGTTTGTAATGTTATGAGTAATCATAACTGTATGAAAAGGCTTGGCTCAGGCATAACATTAACAGATGTGGTAAATTTCCAAGCAGGCAAATATTTTTTTTTTGTTTCAGCTTGAATTCTCTGTAAAATGAATATTAGCATAGGCCAGGTAAATCCATTCAAGCTGTCGAAACACTTCTACCAACATTTTCCTAAGGTGCTGGTCATTTTAGTTTCTCACTTTTTGAGTCCTCTCAGCTGGGGCCTCTCACAGACATCAGTCTTCAGCACGTTTCAAGCAGTGCAGGGACTTTACTATTACATTACTAAAATAAAAATTCTTGCACAATAATAAAGTTTTGATAAACAGATGAATCTAGCCTGTGTTCAAAGGACAGTAACTTTTTAGAAAGGTACCTGTAACTATAAATAGAGAGTTTGTAATTTTGGAAAACTTCAGCAGGAAATCATTAATTACAATTACTGTTAAAAGTGCACATCTCACTTTTGTTTGGAATTTTGCCCTCATCCCTCTACTAGAGGAACATTATGTGACTGCATCTGAAATGAAGACAAATGCTCTAATGAGCATATACCTCTTTCTTGTGTGATTCTAAGCCTATAAATGTTTTTTTATGCCACTTTGCAGATCATGTGTTCTATGCTATAAAGCATTCTGCCAACTCTTTGGGCTATCTTCAAACTCTTCCAAATCATCCATAAATGTAAATACAAAACTACGCAGGGCAAGTCATGCATATTTACTAAAGCACTCACACCACAAAAAGTATTATTGTGTTAAGATCTATTTCTAGTATTCTAATATTCTATTAGAGTGTTCTGATATTTTTTCAAATATTACTTCTTTCTTTGCACTCGCTAGTTCATTATGCAAGTATGGGTTTGTGCTGCCTTATTTTCACCATGTTCGTAACCAAGTCTTATGTTCATGTGACAAACAAACAAACTCCCTTCAGAGGGCTTTACTTTTCAGAATGCATGTAATACTTCTTTGTCAAGTGTATTGATTTTTTTCCTAAAAAAAAAAGCCCTGGAGTTTTAGATGCACCACCTTTGAAGCATTCCTTGAAAAGGAAGTAATTTCACCTATTAATCACTCAGCCTGTTGATTTTTAACTGTTAGTGTTTCATCCTTCATCCAGTAGATTTTTACAGCTTTCATATGAAAATAGTGTGAAGTTTTCAACTCTCAGAATACATTTTATTAACTGGCTTATGTTGCAGCATGTTTAAGATAGACATATATTTGTAATAGTTAATATGTCTTAAGTATAGCTATTGTGGTTTTTTCAAAGGAAAATTTTATAGTCCTCAATTTGTGGCAATTGTTGACTTTATGAGAAAGTAAGTGGGGAAATCACATACCTACATTTCTTTTTAGAAAAAAAAAGAAGTGTGTTTGATTTGTTTACGTATAGACACGGTGCAATGCACACACTTTTAAAAGATGTTTTATTACTTGATCTTTCTAAGCATGATTACTGTAACCTTTAGTGTATATATATTTATGTATTGAGTTAACTTTTCATCCTGCCCAGGCTTAATCACTCAGTCAGTAGATTTTCTGAAGGTTACTGGAAAAGCAAAAGAAATTAATTTCTTAGTGTCTGGACAGAAGACCTGATATTATATATTTTTTTAATTTTGTTTCTTTTTTTTTTAATAAGTCAAAATCTGAACAGTCTTTGAAGTGCTTTGGATGCTTTCTAGTGAAAAAATGGCTTGGATTACTGTCAGAAATTCATAACAAGTACATGTCATACTAATAATGTAAGTGGTATTTTTAAAACATTCTACCAGTGTTGAAGGCACAAGAAGTCTGCATAATCCATGCACATCTAATTAGCACTGAGTCATATAAATGATACGTAATGATTTGGCAGCATATTGCCAGATGGTTTGCTATCAGATCAAGTAGTAATAACTTAGCTTATTTATCTCCAGTCCGCTCATCCCTTCTTTTCATTTTTATCCCTTTTCATTTCCCTACTTAAAAATAACACTCAGTTCCTTTCATTTCATATATAAAACCCAGTCAAAACCCCACTGATTTTTTTTAAATCCAGACTGTCTAAAGAGGCTTTGCAATCTTTCTGCTTTTACAAGTACATCTTTTTTTATTAATTGCACTTAGGCATTGGAGAGTTTATACAATCTAGTTCCATATTTACTTAGAAAACATCCAACTCTCCCCTTCTTCCAATTAGTGATGTTCAGCTGGTCACCTATATTAATTTTGTTTTCAACCATAATCATATTGTCTGATTTTCTTGTTTAAAACACATCTTGTGTCTAAGCAACAGAAGAAAATTTTATGAGGGAATTATAAACATATAATCACTCAAATTAGAGTATTTGAGATTCATGAACACTCCAGGTTTAGTACAGTTGGAATGTCCCCAATCTCCATAATTTTGGATCTTAAAGCATTTATGGTACATTTGCCTTGCCACATTAAGTTCATTAAATACAAAGTAAATAAAGTGTAAATGTTCTTTTTCCTAAAATATTAACATTTTTCAGTGGGATAATCCAGTTGTTAAGTGAAAGGATGAAAATATCTGTACATCCAAGGGAATAAAACTAAGAATTTCACAATAACTTTGGCACTGTAACTTTTAACTTACCTTCTCCACCTTCGCATTAATTTCAGTCTTAATGTATGCTTTTCTAAGTACAAATAATGCTTAATCACCATCAGACAGTAAGAATAGTTTCCCAGCCATCAAAGCAAACATTCACAGCGACCGGTTTTGAGGAATTCATGTTAAAATCAAAAATACAGTCTGCTCCATTTTAACTCATGTTTTATAAGAACACAGATCTATTAATAGGCATGAAAATGAAAAAAAAAAAGTCACAAGAAAAGCACATCCTTGTATTCAGATTAAGAAGGTGTTTTTGGGTTAAGAGTCTTATTCAGAGTGTGAGGAAGGATAAAGCCATCACCCTGTTGGTTACTCTGGGATTTGGATCCATGCTATGCTGTGTGTACAAGTGCTGATACATGGACAGAGCTGCAAAGAGCCTCACTAGAATTTACCAAGTGCTGAGGCTTTTATCAGGAAACATGCAAAAAATCTATCAAGTTAAGTTTATCTGTCTTACCCAAGAGCCTGTGCATTTTGTACAAAGTGGATATTCCCCACAGTAGGGATGCTCTGAACAGCTCAGCTCAGATTTCAAACAGAAATTTTGAAAGCAGTGCCCATTGATTGCTATGCTTCGGGCTACTTACACTACCAAATTGGTGACACATCCTCGTCAGTTTTCCTCTCTTTCTCCGGGATAAGAATGTGAATGGAGGTATTAGCAAAGATAATACTGTAGAAATTATCATTAACATTTCCTATATGGAAGAGACCAAAAAAATTAAGTGAAAATACAAGCATGATGTGTTAGTCTCACATCGTTGGATAGACTTTTGGCAACTCATATTATTTTCCTTGACACAATCCTCTTTTTCACTTGATTTACAAAATGTTTATATACATGAAAATAAATACCATACAGTGGTGACACAGTGGTATGAAAATCAGTGTAAAGCAAGAGGTGAAGTACAGGATTGTACCACAAGGGTGAGACTACTGGAGCTGTCTAGTGAACTAATTCATATTTCCAGAGAAACACAGCGTGATAGGACTGTCAGTCCTTCTTTGGAATAAGCAATGACCTGAAATGCTCTTTACCCTTTTAAAACTTAGCTGGGAACCCAAGAACAAATGAACCCTAATCTCATTAGGTTGCATTAAAGACCTTCTCAAATGATGAGGGACAGAAACAGTGCAGAAGCTTAGATTGACCAGCATGTGCTATCATAAGAGCCAACTCTCACATTTACAGAACGGCAGCTGCAGTAAAACTGGCACAGGCAACTTCCAAACAGATTAGAACAATAGCATGGGCTGGAATGCAGCTCAACCCCCAAATGGAAAGTGAGAACACATATAAAAGTCCCCAGATAAATGACAGAGACCTATTTACTTGGAATGCAACATTTAGATGTTTCATGCCTGTACTGGGATGGGTTTTCCTGTTTTCTGTTTCAATTAAAATATGGAGATTATGTACAAAGCATGCTGCCTCTACTGTCCCAGCAGAGCTCCTGTAGATCTCTGTTTGGGCCTCTGGCAACACAGCAGAAATTTCAAGTACTCAATTGATTCCTATGTTATTTTCTGTGACGCTTGGCCTTGCACAGGGACATTAGCCCATCCTCTAGTTGACTGAGGTCATGTTTTATAATGGTAACATTCCCTGTATAGACGCTAATGTCATTCTATCTCTGCTCCCCATGGCAGTATACCAACAATAGGACTGGTTTAACAGATGAGATAACTCCTGTTGCCATGTTAAATTCAGTTTCTGAACACCCTTATTAATGCTCTGGTAGAGGCCACAGTATCAAATATGAAAATAATTTTTAAAGGCTTGATCAGCTACCATTTTAAAGCATTGCTTGCACTGAAGGAGGTCAGATTGCTCTTTTCTCCAGGTCAGAATGTGGGCTTGTTTACAGAAGCCCCTAACTGTCACAGTAGGAGCGCTTACAGAACTAAACACCCTGATCCTACTGAGGGATGGAGAAAAATCCACCAGAGATACCATTTTGTCACCAAACTCTCTCTTCATTTATCAAAAATTAAACACCGAAGTAGAGAGAATATTTGGGCAAAGAGAGCAACACTCATCCTAAATGTTTAAGGCAACCTTAAAAATTTGAAAAACATGGCTCAGTCATTATATTCTGGTAACAAGCTACAAGCTACAATAGTTGCTGCATTGCAAAACCATAAAGGTTAAAATAGAGCACCCTTGTGTAAGAACCAAATACCCCATTGAACAAGGAGAAAGCAGGAATACTTTTTCAGTCTCCTCTACCCTTCCCAGGAGCATTAAGATCACAGACTAAATGACCAAGGAGAACAGTAACAGGAATTTCACATCAGGCCAGCATTAATGTCCACATGGACATTCAGTAAAGGCTGATGTGACACCCAAAAAGAAAGGCAGCACACTGGTTAGCCCCAGCTCCAAAACTCACAAGCTTTCCAACACTAACAAACACCAGCAGAGGTTACAGTGTTTCCCCACCCACCCCTACAAGAAGATTGACTGTCCATATGTAGCTCTTCCTGTCTCCAGAAGGAAGAGACACAGCCTCCACATTGCTGGAAGAAGAAGCAAGACTTCTCAGAATCTTTTCCTAGACTTTTAAAATAAAGTTTATCATCTCATTTCTACAGCCCTTGGTAAATCATGGTTTTAAGGCTTCCAATCCTGCTGGCTTTATCCAGAGCATCAGTCTAGACAGACAGATGCAAGCGCCCTCACTGCCAGGCCTCACCGGTGTGTGACCTCAGCCAGCCAGTGTTGTATCATTTCTTGATGCCTCTTTGATCTTGTACTTCTCATTGGTGATGAAAAACAAGGGGTTCTTATTCATACCATAACATTCAAACTTGTCTCTTCACAAAGCACTTCCTGGTGGCAGCAGGCTGTGCCCACAGCCACAGGGTTTCCAGCCTACAGATTTGCTGGCAGCATGCAGCACTGGCCTATCCTTTCAGGACGGCCCTCACCACTGTCACTGCCCCAGGCCCAGATGTAGGAACCATCCCTAGCAAGCACCTTACCAATATTACCTCCCTCAGCAGTTCTTATCTCCCCTATACTCCTCCTCAACACAATTTACAGTTCCATAGTGCAAACGCATAGCAAGTCACTACCAGTATGTGCTTCTGCTCTAGGCTGAGTAAAAATACACTTTATTCCTACACTGGGATTCCAGTTCGTTGAAGCTGTAATTCAACCACTGCACTGTACCATCAGAGATGGTGCCAGCAGAGTAACTTCCAAATTCGCTGCTGATCTTTTCCTCCCTTTGGAGAGCAGCTGCAAATCTGGGCAAACAGTCAAATGTTCTTCTTTTTTTTATTCAAGGATAAGCAATTTACAATGAAAGAGAAAAAGCAGGAAGAATGTTTGGTATGTACTTTTATCATCTATGGCAACACTTAAACCACCAAGCATGCTGCATGTCCATAATTTGCCACAATAGTACTTTCTAAACAACCACTCAAAATGCTAGGCACCCTACTTCTTGTCAGATAGGGTGACACCCGACATACAGGTGAACTGATAAATGAAAAGACTGATTTTTCCATCCTCAAGTTCTATAGAAGTATTATCCAGGATGCAAGGACTTTGGATGCTCACGAAGGCCGCTTAAGTACTTTATGCATTTCTTTATCAGGATATTTAAGCAGCTAAATACTTTGATGAAGTCTGTCTCCTCATTCAAAGTTGGAAATACATTATCATGAATATTTACCATGTCAAGTAAGGACGTGAAGCCTCATCAGCTCACACACTCATCTATTAGACCAACCTATCAGCTCATTCTGAAGTTAGAAGCTGCATCCTTAGCTAGTCATGCTGGTCTCATGAATTTTTCAGCCTTGTGTCTCCTCTGAATCAGGCAAGCACTACTTCAGGAGACCAAATCCTCCCCACACACCCTCAAGAGGGGTCCAGATCCCTCCAGGCTGAATGTTACTCAACTCTGAAGCAAAGGTTTATCGGAAACTGCTAAACCACAGTACCTAGAAAGGAGTGTTGGGGGTGGGGGTAGAAATATCTGGAAATATCTCCCCTCTTCTATGCAGGGACACTCAGGACAATGAATGCTCCCTGCCCTTTGTAACAGCCAGGACCTGAAAGGCAGCACCTAACATGCGACAGGACGTAGTTTTAAGCTGTGTCAGGGGAGTATGAGGGTGGACATGAGGAGGAATTTCTGCACAGAAAGGGCAATTAGATATTGGAATGGGCTGCCCAGGGAGGCGTTGTAGTCACTATCCCTGGAGGTGTTTAAGGAAAGACTGGATGAGACACTCAGTACCATGGTCTGGTTGTTATGGTTCTGTCACAGGTTGGACTCGATGATTGCAGAGGTCTTTTCCAACCGAATTGATTCTGTGATGGATGTACTCCTGACAACTGAAATCAGGATCTGTGTACCCACCATACCTCCATACGGAATGCAGAACGTTAAGGCTTCTTCTAGCAGGGATAGGATCCTGCACAAAAAGCTAGAGCTAGACAGCTAGGAGGCAATATGTTATAGTGGATTGTGGCACACCGAGACAAAAGCCCCCTGTAGAGAGCAAGTGACGTGTAGAATTAACAAATTTAGGCTGCCAGCACCGGGGGAAGATAGCTACAACAATGCGACAGTGAGCTCTAGAGAGGTTTCCCAGTGTATTAAAGTAGGGCCATTGCCACGGAGAGCGGCTCATCTCCCTCCATCTCCCTTTCTCCCGCACATTCCAGGCTGCCGGAGACTCCGCCTCTCCCGGCCCCCACCGCCTCCTCCGCGCGGCCCCGCCCCGCCCCGCCCGCCTGGC
>WAAE01014619.1:0-13050 GCA_013400495.1 Nicator chloris | reverse complement strand
CCCCGCCCCGCCCGCCTGGCGCCGCCCCGCGCGGGGCTGGCGGCGTCCGCGGTCGCCATGGGAACGGCGCGCGTCACCGCGCCCGGCGCCGCCGATTGGCGGGAATTGTTCGAGAAGGCGGCCGAGGGCGGAAGCGGAAGCCGCACGTGGAGCCGGTGAGTGGCTGCCGCAGTTTCTGGAAACTTCGCCTCATTGTCATATTTAAAGCGGCGGCGGCGCTGGCCCTCCTCCCCGTCCGTCCGCCCGCGCACGCTACGGGGACCGGCGGCCGCAGCAGCACCGGGAGCGAGCCGGGCAGAGCGAGGACCTCCCTCTGGCGCCGGGGCCATGGCCGTGGTGGGCTTTGATTTGGGCTTCCAGAGCTGCTATATCGCCGTGGCGCGGGCCGGCGGCATCGAGACGGTCGCCAACGAGTTCAGCGACCGGTGCACACCGTGAGTGAGGGGCTTGGGGGCGGGCGGGGGCCGGTCTGTGCCCGGCGGAGCGCCCGCCGGGGAGAAGGTGCTGGAAGTTTCGCGGTGGGGCGTGGGGGGAGTTCCCGCTGTGTGGGGCCAGCGCATTTCCCGGCACTCGCCGCCTCCTTACGGGCTCCCTAGGGCTGCCGGGGGGCAGGTACAGGGTGGCGAGGCCGGGAGGCAGCCCGGTATGTGCCCTCCCGCCCCCCCCTTCCCGCCCCAAGCCGCTGTGTGCCCCTATCCCCTCGCCCGGTATGTCCCCCTGTACACCTCCGCCATCCTGTCCCCCCGGGTCCTTGACCTGCTCTGCGCCCCCATCCGCTGTGTGCCCCTATCCCCTCGCCCGCTGTGTCCCTGTACAGCCCTGCCATCCTGTCCCCCCAAGTCCTGACCTGCTCTGTGCCCCCCGCACTCGCTCTGTTCCTCCGTGTCCCCCCCGCCTTCTCCCCGGTCCCGACCCTCTCTGTTCCCCCGTGTCCCGGTCTCACCCGTTCGCTGCCCCGTCCCCCCGCGGCCCGGAGCCGAGCGCGTCCCGCGGGCACTGCCCCGGGGATGGAGGGCTGTGCAGAGCCCGCTCGGATCGTGGTGCGGCGGGCTGGGAGCGCCTGGGGCGGCCGGGAGAATCCCCGTGGGGGCAGCCCGGGTTAAGTGGGACACGGGGGGAGCACACTCCCACTCATGCTGCGTAGGATGGGCTCTGCCAGCTGCTCCAGGGCAGCTCTCCTTTAGGCAGAGGTCAGGTATAGAAAGCCTCTGGCTCAAAGCAGGAGTTAGTTTCCAAGTTAGAAGCAGCCATGCACAGACGGGTAGGGTGTAGTCCGGCTGTGAGCTCTGAATTGCGATCATGCTGCTTTACCGTTTGGATAAGCCATTGTGAAAAGTCCTGGATTCGAGCCAAGGCTTTAAGATGGATAAAAGTCTTCCTGTAGTTTTTTACTGCAGATTGAAAGAAGGACACTTTGATGGAAATACTTAGGTGTTTTATCTGCAATAGTAGAAAATGAGTCCGTGACAGTTCTCAGTCGTGTTTGTTGTCACGAGCGAGTTAATTAGCTTGTTGTTCTTTCCAGGTCGGTAGTTTCATTTGGATCCAAAAACAGAGCTATTGGTGTTGCGGCTAAAAACCAGGTAGGTCGTTTCCTGCTGCAAACTGTTGAAGTACCAGTGGATGTAAAGAGAGTTGATTGGGTGTAGTTGAAGCTGAACAGCTTCAGTTTCTTGTTGAGCCTTTTATTTTAGAAATGCTGCACCACGCTGCCATGCTTTCTTCAGAGAAATGTGGGATGCTTTTGCTAGAATGCTTCTGCTCTTTCTTTCATTAATATAATACTTTCCAGTTGAATATGTTCCTATTCTGACAAGGTTATTTGGTTTATTTTCCGAGTGATTGTATACAGGATTTTCCTTGTACTTGAAGGAAAACATTTTAAATGCTGTATATAGTGTCTTAAAATTAGATGTAAGGGGAGAGGTTTGGCTCAGATTCTTAAAGCTATTTAGGGTACCTTACAACCTTTGGATTTGCTGGAAATTAAATGCCTCTGATTTTGAAGGTGCAAGTCCTTATTTTGGGTTGTTCTTTTTTTTTTTTTTTAATTGAGATGCTCTGAAAGATTGAGTGTTTTCTTTGTTAAAGTAGTATTTTCAGTTTAGAAGGAGAACTTAATTCCAACAAGTTTCAGAATGATAAAATGTAAAGATTCAGTAAATCCTTAGGTATTGTGTGTTGTTACACAACTGCTGCCGGGAGATCAAGCATGCAGCCTCTGCTGGCCTGTGCATCTCTCTCATGTAGTAAAAGGACTGCAGTGGGTTTCCATGGAGAGAGCACTAAAGGAGACTTTATTCCACTGGAATAGCACTCTTCTTAATTTTGGATAGCCAATATGAATACTTTACTTGTTAACAAGCACATGCACATTCAGTTGCAGGTTAACATTTGGAGTAATGAAGTAAATACATGTGTTTGTGTTTTTTCCTTATATTTCATTTTAGCGTTGGTGAGTTGACTGCTGACATTGTTACAAGTCAGAAATTAGTATGATTCGTTAGTGTGCAAAAATGAGCTGTTACTCAAAATGCAAAATTATCTGAATCCTGTGTACTCTTGAGCATGTTTCAGTATTGTTAAATTGTTCCAGTAGATGCTGTGGAAAACATGAAGTAAGCTGAGAGTGAGGCAGGGTCTCTCTTAGATTGCATTTACAGGTGTGTGTTTGCAGTGATGTACACCTGTGACTTTAGTTACCTTTAGACTAACCTGTATGATGCTACTATATTGAGTATTTCATGCTTGACTCTCCTAGCAGTTGAAGCTAAATATTTTTGCTAGGAAAAAAGAATGTGATACTTAAAATTAAAGATGACATATCGTTTACTTCTCTAGTTGTAAGTGGTCCAGTTTGGCTGATGAACTGAGATGTGACTTGTATTTCTTTTATAAATGTGGAAGTTTCCTGACATGGACTACTGAGAGTTATATTTTTGGTGTCCTAGTGTGTAGTAACTACTTAAATCAAGGAGTAAAACTCTTCTTTTCATTTGAAAAAAGTAAAAATCAAACAAAAAAAATGGCACAAAAAATAAAAGTGGTTTTGACTGGTGACTTCTACAATGTGATTTTGTGAGAGAGCTGAAAATACTCAAAGGTGCTCTCTTTAACATTTGAGAAATTGGTGCTGGAGCAAATTTTCAGGGAGTTTTTGTTACCTTTAGGCAAGTGTGGTAGCACTGGAGATGAGAACAGTATGTTAGTTAACAGACCATAATTCTCAGCTTTCTTAATTGTGACTAAGCAGGAAGATATTAAAACATGCTACAGACCTAATGGCATACAATTACTCTAAAAATATCTTAAGATTGTTCTCTTAGAAAAGGCTTTGAGGTTAATTCTAAATTAGGCTATAAAAGCTGCCAGAGTGTTAGCGCTTCTCTGCCCACTACATGGTAATAATTCTTGCTGCTACGTTCTTCAGCCATACAGCAGTGAAATACATAGCATTCAAGACTCTGAAGTTGTGGCAATACAAATAAATGAAACCATGCTGGGAAACAATCTTTGACACAGGAACCTAACTACTTGATCTTGTTAAAGTACTGGAATAGTTCCTGGCATGATTTTTGGCCTGTGCCAACTTGTGCTTGTACTATTAATTGCTGAGCACTGTTTGGTGATTAGAATAAACCAAGGATGATACTCAGCAGGGAGTTCAAGTGTGACATCTTTCCACAGACACAGCTGTCTGAAAGTTACTGTTTGTTGTGGGAGTATGGCCTCCTTTTTTGTCAGGGAGCTTTTCTGTAGGAGAACTGTCCTAGTTGAGTAGTTGTCTAATACAAAATGTAGCTCAAGTTCTTCCATTTCATGGTGGAAAATTTTATATGCAACAAGGAATTGATGCTTTTCTTTGAGGGTACTGAATGCTAGAAATATTTCTTGGTATGCTCAGCATTTGAGTTATCATGCAGTCTGTTAGTGCCTGCCTAAATCTATTCTGTAGATAATAACACACTTCTATAATTTCTCTCTAATAAAATAGGATTAATTCTACTCTGAGATACTTGCATTATTTCTTAGGCTGCTCTAGTTGTCTGGTTTCTGTCGTGCTTTGCATTTCTGATAACGAATGTCACTTGCTTGCACTGGGGAGCTTGCATTGTAATTTAGTATATACTTCAAGCTGATGTTAGGAAAAAAGTTCCAAGTTGTCTATGCACTATATTCTTCTTTGGTCTAGTGCAAGAATTTGAGTTGCTGCTAGGTGAATGTGAACAAGGAAATGGTGTGATTTCAGAGTAGCTCAGGGAAGAAAAAGTAAATATTGAAATGTATGGGGACACTTAAACTTAATAACTAGGAAAGCCCTTGTTTGCACTTAATGTAATGATGTTTAAAGTGGAGGTAGTGTGGCTTGGGTTGCAGGGCCAGCTTACAAACAGAGAAACCAGCTTCACATGTAGTTGCAATCTTTAAACACGTGAATTTGGTCTAAGTTCTGTCGCGCAGTTGCAAGGTGAGTGGCTCTGGTTGCCAGCACAATCAGCAGCAGAGCTCTCCAGTGCAGTGCCCAGCGGGCTTTCCCAAACTGGGGGAATGTCCCGGGGAGACCAGAGCTGCCAGAAGCCTGCAGCTCGAGTGGCAGTGGCTGATGGGACCTGGGTGGGGCCAGGAGCAACAACAGCACTTTCCCCAAATATAAAAAGCCCGTAGGGAGCGCTGGTGACCGGGGTGTGACACAGCAGTGTGCGGGAGCTGAGAGGCAGTGCCAGCCCAGGCAGTGAGCAGTGGTATCCCCTGGCACAAAGCCACGGCCTCGCTCAGCTGCACACCCGGCATGGCTGGAACACGCTGCCACCCAGGTGCCACCTGCAGGGTGAGACCGGCTCTCAATGCCAGTGGTGGGTGGCAGCTGTGGGAGTGTGCCCACGTACTCTTCCACTTAGTGGCACAACTCTGGTGGGGCGTGAGTGGGTTGAGGACTATCGGGGAGTGTGACAGAGAGAGATGATATAGTGAGGTTGTGCCCTGCCTTCCCAGGGAGACAGACAGGACACACTGAGGATTCCTTTCTCTCCTCTCCACCTACTGGAAAACAGTGACCTGATGGGATAGGGAGCTATCTGTCACCAAGGTTAAGCTGGCCTATGTCAAAACTGCTTCCCTGAAGAAAAAAAAAGGTCATTGCCATAGGAGACTCCCTTTGGAAGGGAGCAGAAGGCCCAGTATGCTGGCTGAAACCACATCTTAGAAAAGTCTCTGGGGTCTAAGTTCCTACCCTGGTATAGCTGTTAGATAATTATCCATTATTGGTTTCTCAGGTTGGCAGCGATGAGGCTGCACCAGGATGTCCCAAGAAGAGATTTCAGGACCTTGGAATGACTGCTTAAGGGATCAGGAGTACAAATAGTGTTCTCTATCCTTTCAGTTATAGGAAGTGAAGGAGGAAACAGGAAGAGCCAGCAGACCAATATCTGAGCCTGGTGCCACTGGCAGAATTTCGGGGTTTTGATCATGGGTCATGTTACATGACAGCAAGGACTGCTAGCAACAAGCAGGGTACACCTGTCTCAGAGGGAGAAAAGGATCTTTGCACAGGAGCTAGCAGGGATCATTGAGAGCTTTAAACCAGATTTGGAGGGGGAAAGACACAACCAAGTTTGCTGGAGAGAAGGCTGGGGGGTACCACAGCAGTGTTTGAGAGAGAGTGTTCTAGCAAGGTCCTTCACTCTGCTGCCTTGGTGGAGATGGGATGGAGATCTATGCAGCAGCAGTGACACAAGGGTTATTATTGTTGTGTTAGAAACTGTGGAAGCTCCTGAGAATGGACTTGTAGGAACTGGGGCTTCTCCTCTGCAAACAAGTGGCAGGATCAATAGCCCAGCTGAAGTGCATGTACATCAATGCTGGCAATAAAGAGGAGGAGGAGCTGGACACCATTGTACAGCTGTAAAACTCCGACACAGTTACCTTTGTGGAGACATGGGGGGATGACTAGCACAACTAGGATGTTACTCCTAACTGGTTAAAAACTGCCTGGATAGCCAGGCCCAGAGCGTGATGGTGAATGGAGTTAAATCCAGCTGGCAGCCTATCACCAGTGTGTTCCCCAAGGCTCAGTATTGGGGGCCAGCCCTATTTGATATTTCAATCAGTGATCTGGCAAAGGGGATCGAGTGCACCTTCAGTCAGTTTGGAGGTGAGGCCAAGTTGAACAGGAGTTTTGATCTGCTGGAGGCCAGGATGGCTCTACAGAAGGATCTGGACAGGCTGGATTGAAGGGCTGAGGCCCATTGTATGAGGTTCAGCGAGTGCCAGGTCCTGCCCTTGAGTCATAACCTCATGTAACAGTACAGGCTGGGGGTGGAGTGGCTGGGAAAATGCCTGGTGGGAAAACACCTGGGAATGCAGTTCAACAGAGGTTGAACATGATCCAGAGTGTGCCCAGGTGACCAAGAAGACCAATGGCATCCTGGCCTTTATCAGCACTAGTGTGGCCAGCAGGACCAGGGCAGGGTTTGTCCCTCTTTACTTGGTACTGGTGAGGCCACACCTCGAATCCTATGTTTGGTTTTGGGCCCCTCCCTACAAGAAAGACACTGAGGTGCTGGAGTGAGTCTAGAGAAGGGCAGTGGAGCTGGGGAAGGATCTGGAGTGCAAGGCTGATAAGGAGCAGCCGAGGGAGCTGGGAGTGTTTAGCCTGGAGAAGAGGAAGCTCAGGTGTGCCGTTATCACTATCTACAATAACCTAAAAGGAGCACAAGTGGCACCAGGGCAAGTTTAGATTGGGTATTAGGAATTTTTTTTTTTTTAATCAAAAGGTTTGTAAACATTTGAACAAGCTGCCTAGGGAAGTGGTGGAGTCACTGTCCTGGGAGATACTTAAAAGGTGTGTGGATGTGGCTGTTGTCCACATTGGTGGACTTGGCTGTGTTAGGTAAATAGCTGGACTTTATCTGAAAGGCCTTTTTCAACTTATGTGATTCTATCATTCTAAATTAGTTGACTAAAGTAGGAGGCTCTGTTGATCATGTTATTGTTCACGCTGTCAGTTGTGTCAAGGTTTGAGAGAGTTTTATAATCCTTAATAAGTAATGATCTGGAAGTCTGTGTCTAACTTATTAATGAGCTGATAAAAAGTACCAGACAGTAATTACCAATGTTAAATAAAACAGCTGTGACAAGGGAGTGAGCGGTTGTCTGAAAGCTTGACCTGTGCTTGGGGGCATACAGAGCAGCACTGAACATTGCAGGCTGATTAAGAGTGAATTGCTAACTATGCTGTATTTCTTTACAGCAAATTACTCATGCCCACAACACTGTATCTAACTTCAAGAGATTCCATGGCCGTGCGTTTAATGATCCTTTTGTTCAGAAGGAAAAAGAAAAGTTGAGCTATGATTTGGTTCCCATGAAGAATGGTGGCGTTGGAGTAAAGGTAAATCTGCAGTGTGTCTTTCTGGGTTGTATAGCTAAATCTGAAGTCCTACATTTCAGCACCTAGTCTTGAAAATATGGGTTTCTTTTAATTACCCTAAAGGTAGGTTGTTTTAATCTTTCTGTTAAAGAAGAGCTCTTCTATGAATAGACAGCTTCATCTTTAAATAGTGGATGTTAACCTTCAAATTAAGGTTCATTTACAAATGATTGCTAAAATGCAAGTTTCCCTGTTGGCAAATTGCGCATCTAACTCAAACACACTGGCAGAAAAATTGCTAAGATAATTACAAGGTCATATGGTTTAACTTCGAAGTATGACTTTCTTTCATTTGTGTGGAATGCATTGCAGCAATTTGTTAGATGGTCTACAAACACTGTGGAAAGTAGTCGGGACTCTTCTTTCGAATAATTGCCATAAATGAGTGGCAAGTGTGTCTGTAGTGGACTGCCTGGAGTCAGTTGCTTGCAAAAATTGTTCAAAATCAGCTCCTCCCACATTGCAGGTTTGGCTCTTGCTTGCATTTCAAGGACTTCACTGATACAATGTCAGCTTTTCCTAGAATCGGTGCAGTTAATAACCTTGTGTCCATTTACAGAAATGTATACAATTACCCATAATGAAGCCTTGCTGGCATAACAGACAGTGTTGCTTCACTAATGACGACCTTAGCTTCAACTCCTCCTTCAAAACTTCAGTATAGATCAGTCCTAAGTAGTGAATAGATCACAGAATTATATACATTAGAAAGAATCCTGACTGGAAAAATAGGCGAGCTTTACAAAAGAGGAGATGCTTTTTCTTTTGTTGTTTGTGACTTGTGAGGTTAACAGATAAAATCAGACAGAAATTATTGGTTTCCTTTAATCAGTGTGTGTAGGAGTCTTGTATTATATGACAGTCTAGTGTTGGGAGAACACTACTACTTGGTATTTTTTCTATTTTTCTTAGGCTGCTTGGAGAACAAATTAGTATTTAATTCTATTTACCTGTGGTTATGTTACTGTGATTCAGTAACATTCAGTAAGACTAGGAGGTTCAGGGAACAATTTTTCTATTAAAACCAAAATGCCTAATTTTTCCCCAATTTGTACTGAGTGAATAAAACAAGTGCTACTTTCAAGCAGCAGTTGTAACATATCACTTCACTTCATCGTTGTCATGTATTCTATTGCATGATAAAAATGGTGATTCAAGAATAATTTTTGCTAAGAGAGCAAAAAATAAACTCTTTGCTGAGCTTTATCTTAAGCTTTTACTTGCTTTATGTGCATAGGTGAACTGTTGTTGCACAGTTCTTCCTTTCAGAGACTCCTCACATATTTGAACAGAAGGATTAAAATGCCAAGGGAAAACAGCAAGTAGTTCTGTACGTTTTTTGCATTTGGCATCTGTTTGAAAAATGGTGGCTATTTTTACTTAATGGTGTGCCACGTTTTAAACTTGTGTCACTTTTGGCCATTTCCTTCATCCATGGAGTTGATGCAGTTCTTGATGTTTTAAGACAGTGAGAATGGAGTTATTGCTTCTAAAAACACTCAACTGGGAAATTAAATTGTAAACTGAAATTCTGTAATGAAATAATGAAGCATGTCATGATTCATAGAGTATTAGCCAGCAGTGTATCAAGAAACATTACATGTATGTAATTTTCCTCTAGTTGAACTAATGGAATTATTTTACCTATTCTTTCCAGGTCATGTACATGGATGAGGAGCACATCTTCAGTGTGGAACAGATTTCAGCTATGCTATTGACTAAATTAAAGGAGACTGCAGAGAGTAACCTGAAAAAGCCAGTAACAGACTGTGTTATTTCTGTAAGTAATTGTACTGCACAGGAACATTATGTCTTTTAACTTCAGCTATTGAGGGCATTTTGTTTCTATTCATGCAC
Source organism: Nicator chloris (assembly GCA_013400495.1). Taxonomy (NCBI): domain Eukaryota; kingdom Metazoa; phylum Chordata; class Aves; order Passeriformes; family Pycnonotidae; genus Nicator; species Nicator chloris. Next base: position 3,764 of record WAAE01014619.1, on the reverse strand, counting down.
AGTGAAAAAGGACTCTGCTAACCACTTACAAAGAGTTTAATCCTAACTAACTTTAGAGCTTTTGACTTAAGGAAATCCCAGGGCTGCTGCCATATTCCAGACCCTGACTAACGTAATGAACTCATTCTCTTGGAAATGTCTGAACCTTTGGACCCAAAATATTTCTGGGTCCAGGTATATGCTCTTCTGGAACAGCTTATGCTCATGACTGAGCATACTAATTGCTCATTTAAGTAAATACATATGTTTGTGTTTTTTCTTGACTTTAAAACGATTTGATAATAACTTTGATACACAATTTCCTTTGTTTATCAAAACTTGTCCTCTGGCAGCTGGAAATTTTAGTTTCTGTCCTGTTTATCTTCATCCTTTCAGCAAATTTTGTTTTGTTTTTTTCAATGTTGTGACTGCACAAAAAATGACCTCAGATCAAGAACAGTCATCCCATTGCAAAGCCCCAAGTGTAAAATAACACCTGCCTCTCTGTTCTCAATGACTGTGAACAAGTCTGTCTCATGTTGCATCTAGGAATATTTAGCTCTGTTATTATTAGAAATGTTAATTCTCCACTTGATGCCTGGAAAGCTAGTTCTTCATGTGTCCCTGGGGGGGACATCAGAAGGCACTGTCCAATGCCAGTGCTAGAGATCTGCAGAAAATTTTTAACAGCATATTCCTTCAGAATTTCTTAGCAGCTCTTGCCCAAAGTCATTTCTGCCAAAACAGATTGTCTTCATTTGTTATCCCTTTATTTTTTTGCATCTCTCACATTTGTAGTATTGCTGTATGTTTTTAGTTCCCTCTTTCCTTTTTTGGATAGGAGTTTACCTGCTAGTTCTGATTAAGGTATTCCGTGTCACTGTCTTCATAATATCCAGTTTCACAATTTGGGCCAGCACTTAATGTTATTAGCATTTGTATACAAGTAACTAATTTGTTTCTTGCTATTGTATGCTCATGTAAACTAGCTGATGGTGGTTTAATTCTGTCTGAATAGAATATTTAAAGTGTCAATTCAGTATGGTAGTTGCATTTTAGAGGCTTGCAGTAAGTATCTTTCTCAAAGAGGAGGAATAGATGGGATTTTTTAATTAATACTTTTAGATAAATAATGTAACATCTCATTTTCTGGAAATAACTTTCTATTCTCACCTACTTTCTTCAGGTTCCATCATTTTTCACAGATGCTGAAAGGAGGTCCCTTCTAGATGCAGCTCAGATTGTTGGTCTAAATTGTCTTAGATTAATGAATGACATGACAGCAGGTAAGTAGGATAAAATAGCAGTTCCTGCAAGTGACAGGTGGGATAGAGGATGCTTTTAATTACTGTAAGAATAAGGACTGACTTGAAAAGGTGAATACGAGACAAATATTTGGAAACCTTGCTGTTCTTTTCTTGGTTTAATGTCTTCTGTGTGAAGGGGTAGATGAGATCAAGCTCCATCGATAACTATTTCCCTGAGCACTTCTTTAGGAGTCACTATGTATGCCTGGACTACTTGTTCATTTAGTGTCCTGCTCAGATGCACAGTTGCAGGATTTAGACATTCTTAAAGGAAGTTCCTCGATTAAACCTCAACACCTCATAACTTCCAAGGCTTTTTTCAGTGTAGTTGGGGCTTCAGACAGACATGTGGCTCTGCTGACCATTGATATAACTCTGACAAAACTTCCCAGCTTGGAAGATACTCACTGTGAATACAAAACTGGGTTTGGGTTTTGTTGTTAAGATGTTCTGTATTTCTGATTACTTTGCAAGGCAAAAAAAAACCACCCCAAAACCCCAAACAAATGCTTAGAGAGCATATACATGACTAAGGGAGTATGTTCTGCTTTTCAGGTCCTACCACTTAGGTTAATGGAATAAAGCTTCCATGAAGATAGTATATCTTACACAGGTGTATGTCTGGATTTGTCTTGATGCTTTTGATCTTATAGCCTAGTGTTCACAGGGATAGGATGGTATGCCACTGGAAGCTAGAGATTGTGTGGATAATACCTGACACTTCTTTTGCAGTGGCTCTGAATTACGGAATTTATAAACAAGACCTTCCAGCTCCTGAAGAGAAGCCACGGATAGTTGTGTTTGTTGATATGGGACATTCTGCATTTCAAGTATCAGCCTGCGCATTCAACAAGAGTAAACTGAAGGTAGTGAGATTAAATGGAAATAGAAGGGTTTATAAGCAATTAGAATCAAATAGCCTGCCAGTCTGCCTTCTTTTTTGAATGCTGAAATAATTTAATGCATGGAAAATGAGTCAAAAGGTGAAGGTTTTTATCAGTGTAATTAATTTCATTAGAATTGTTTCAAACAGTTCAGTTGTAAATTTCTTGCAATACACAAATGTAAGATATATAATACAAGTGCTATAATTTTTGTTTTATCTAAATGAATGTGTGTATGGATTAAAGTTTTGAATACTTAGGATTGTCAGTTAGTTACTTAGTCTTATTTCCTCTGTAAAAGTGAAGATCAATTTTTGGCTGATGTGGTTGTGCTTTGGAAAATAGGCTGACCTGTCCCCAGCATTTTTTTTTGAAGCAAGGACTTCAAATGCTGATATTGGAAGACTGCTATTGCCTTTGATTTTATTAGTGTAAGACTAAATAATTGTGTTCATTCAAACCAGGTACTTGGTACAGCATTTGACCCTTTCCTCGGTGGGAGAAACTTCGATGGAAAGCTGGTAGATTACTTCTGTGCAGAAATAAAATCAAAGTACAAACTAGATCCAAAAACCAAAGTTCGGGCTCTTCTTCGTCTGTATCAGGAATGTGAGAAACTGAAGAAACTAATGAGTTCAAATAGCACAGACATTCCCCTAAATATTGAGTGTTTCATGAATGATACTGATGTATCTGGAAAAATGAACAGGTGAGTTCTGTACAAGACAGGCACTTGCTTTGGTGGCCATATTTTTTGAACAAGTGTTTCTTTCTGTGTTTGAAAGAAACTTAACATGCTAAAATTAAGTGTAAGTGCTGAATAGCTGTGGCATTTTTGTAATCCTAGAATAGCTAAGGCTGGGAAATGTGATGTTCAGCTACTTAAATAATGTTTCAGTGCAATAAAGCGTGCATAAGAAGTTCAGATTCTTTTTGTAGAATATGTTCTTAAAACCATGGATTGTTGCATGCAAACCAGAGAGTTGGCTGCATATTTAGACCTTCTGCATAGTTTAGGTAACCTAAATCCCATACTGCTCTTCAGATAGCAACAAGTTAAGCTTTGTTTCTTTTTTTCTGTTTGTGCTGTACTGGGGATATTGGTAGAGAAATGGAGGGCAGAAACAATGCTTATGGGTGATGATTTGATTATGGTCCAAGTGTAAATGAAGTCTCTCTCTCTCTTGCACATGTTCACAGGCATGGCTTCATTTGTTAGTTCTGTAGCTACTGCTAAGAGTGGTGGGTTCTTTTTCTGCAAGTGTTTAGGCAACAGCTTTTCATTATAAAGGACGTGTCAGTGTTATCTGGGTTTTTTTTTCTGGGTTATCTGGTTTTTTTGCTCTGAGGCAAATGTATAGCAGCTGCCCAAACAAAATCTTTATCTTATTTAACTACATCAGTAGTGGCTTAGGAAAATTTGTAAGCAGCTGTTTGTGTACTGCCTTGTCTACACTTGCTACTTTGGCCTACTCACAGGAGTTTAAGTCTCTTTGCAGTGTAATTAACTAATCTAGTGGGCATCAGTTTGGAAACAAATATCAGGCAAGGTTCTTGTAGGACAGGCATTCTTTAGTTAATCCATTTTTTTTTA
>WAAE01014618.1:0-29715 GCA_013400495.1 Nicator chloris | reverse complement strand
TTGAAATCCAGCAGCCATTCCTGTCAGGCTACATCATGAAGAACCACCACTTCATTGTACAGATGGAACCTACATATACTGGAGCTAGTTTTGAGATGTCATGTCCTTCCCTGGGACAGAGAAATTGTGGTAATGCTTCTCCAGCCATTTTCAATACATGTTTCACTCTGATTATGTAGGCAATTTTTACCTTCATCCTTTTGGTGAAGGACCTACACTGTGATTCCTGTAGGATGACGCCAGGAGAGCTGATCTTTTCTGACAAATGAGCAGTGCTGCAGTCACGCCGGGTTTTTCTCCAAGAAAATTGCTTGGAAACCTTCCAATACCTCCTAATCCTGCCTTCTATCGAGCAGCCAGTACAGTCCTCATCTGATCAGGTTCTGCAACTATGGGGCAATGATGACGTGCTTGGGGTGCTTGTGTTCTTGTCCAGGAAACCCCATGATTGCTAAGAAGTCCATCCTTCTTTATTTGGAAAAAAAAAAAAGAGAGAGAAGAGGGAGAGAAAGACAACCTTTGTTTTTCTCTGTTGGTTTTGTAAGATTGCTCCCATGCCCCCAGGGGTGAAGGAAGAACCTTTTTTTCTAGGATAAGAAGGTATGCAGGAATGTTCTTTAGAGGGACATCAAGAGTCAGGGTTTCCCTAACCTGACCAGTCTGGTTCAGCCTGGGCTAGATAAATGTTTGCTTTGAAATGGGTGGAAAGTTATGGAAAAATCCCATTTTCTACAGGGAAAACTCCCATCAACTTCAGACGGAGTGTTGCTGAAATGTAGCCACCAGGATATGGTCCAAAGAAGATGAAAGCTGTATGCAAAGGAATTGCATAGCAGTGGTGAGACCCAGAGTGGCTTTCTCTACCCTGTGACAGACGCAGCCTCTGCCCAGCAGGATGTGAGGATCCACAGTTTGCCGACCCATGTGACAGATCTGCTACAGCACCTGCTGCGATTATTGTGCTTCTGATGGGAATGTAACAAAACTGGAAGAGCCAGATCAAAATCTGCCAGCACCAGGGAGCTATGAGCCTCTGGAAGCATGCAGCACAGGAGAAGCAACTCAGGAGGGAGTGTACAGTTGGTGGAGGAAAAGGGCAGAGAGAGCAGGGAACCTTTATTTCAGTGATGCTTCATGGCCTCTGTGATGCTCAAAGTGTCAGCTCTGAGCTGCACAAGCTCAGGACAACTGCATGGACGTGTTCGCTGTGGCAAAGGACTGATGGGGTGCTCAAGACCCTGGCATCACCCCACTAAGTCAGTGCCCTGCCCCTGTGGGATGGAGCACATCTGGAAGGCTGGCTCTGAGAAGTTTCTGGGGAGGACCACATCCCCCACTCCTTGCCACCAGAAAGCTGTACTGTCTGAGTATGTACATGACACACACCATTGCCTCAGTGAAGACCTCAGCTTTTCCCATAATTTCACAGTTATTTCTGTAAAAGGCACCTTTTCTGCCTAATGAAAGACCACACGGTGCCAGTGCTCACTGGATGAGAAGATAAAAGGTTCAAATAGCTCTGAGGATCACTTAGTATTGAACACCTTTTTCTCCTTCTCACGAAAGGCCCTTTCCACAGCTTTCCATCACTGTGCTCTCTTCCTTGGCTGGCTCTGGAGGGGGAGGAAGTGCTGTTTCCCAAGATCTGCCTTGAGGAAAGAGAACAGAAACCCACTGGAAACCCAGAGAAATCTTCCTCCCTGTCCTGTCATTTTTGGTCCTCACTACTCCTCTTCCCCTTTATCACCTCATTTGGGAAGAAGGAGAGGAGCTGAAAACACCTCTTAGATGCTTTCCTCAGCTTGCAAGGAGGAGCAGCTGGCTGTGACACCGTGGTTGCCCTCTTCTCCCTTCACCACCTGTGAGGCAGAGAGTGCAGAGCCCCAAGAGCTGTGGGTATGAGCTGGGTGGTGCAGGATTGACAGGATGTAGGGTTCTTGTTGGAGTGAAAATATTGCAGAGTTGCTGGGTGTATGGGTGCCCCCACGGGGGCTGGGGCTTGGGGAGGGTTTGTAAAGCAGAGCAGATATTGAGACAAGTGTATTAGGTGACAGGAAAATCAGGCTCATTTTGGGCTTTGTGAGCTCCCTAATGGGCTCTTAAAATTAATTACCGGGTGGAAGAGTGAACCGAAATAGGGACAGCAATATACCAAGCCATTAATATATGTGCACACGTGCATTTTTCTAAGCCATTTTAGGGACAGCCTGGCAGTGCTTGGGTCATCAGACCCCTCTCACCTCTCCTCTCATTTCTTATTTACAAGTGACCCTGAATAAATTTGTTGAACCTAACAGCAAAGGCAAAATGTTTACTTGCAATTTCATCAATACACTTCTCAAGATAGGCAATATAAGGGGGTGAGTGGAGGGCACAATCTGGAAAGGGTGCGATAACAGACATCACTAAAAGATGAAAACCAGGTTGTGAGCGATTGTTGAAAACACAGCTGGTTCTCACTAGACATCAGTAGGTGCTGAAGAGGCAGAATCCAGCAAGATAAAATCTGTGGAGGATGGAGGGATGTAGGACTACAAGAATGGTCAGGTGGGTTAGGTGGAAGCTATCAACAAATACTTGGACCTTTCTGATGGGCAGCAGGTATAAGGAAGCTGTTTCAGGATGTATTTCATGTTCTTTCCCTGGTCAATATTGTGCCCTATATGCAAGCAGGGAAAATGTGAAGCTCTGGCTGCCCTGCTAGGTAGAGCTGAAGGGATGGTGAGAGACAGAGAGACAGAGAATTGGGACGAAGCAGATGGTAGCATATAAAATCTGTGTCTTAAAAATGTCTTATTTTCTCCTTTGCTTACAGAGATGCCATTTCAGGTATAGACATCTCTCCATAAAGATGTCAGGTTACATGGCATTGATTAGTCCCCAGTCTGTCACACACTCCCAGGGGAAGAGGTATATGTGGCCCTAGTTTTGCAACAAAGAGCCATCAAAAGCTTCTGCCTTGCTTTTGGTGTAAACAGAGACTTCTGTCTGCTTCTGTGTCCCTGCCATGTCCCTGCCATCTCTCGACAGATGGTTTGTTTGCTTGTACATTCACTCCCAAACAATCCTCTTTCAGATGAAGTGTGTCAGGCTTTAATAGCAAAGGCCTATTTATGATATTTTTTAAGCTACTAAAGCTAGTTTTGTCTGAATTGTGTTAGAGAATAATCTTATAGGCAGTTTATCTGTCTGGCATATGCACCAGGCTGAGAAAGTGGAGTCCAAGTGCAGTGAGGAGAATGGTCACTCAGGGTCCAGTTTAATGAAGGACCTGAAGTACTCTGCCAGGTTTTAAAGAAATCAGCATCTCATTACATTTAACATGGAAGGCTGCCGTGCAAGCTCATGCCAGCAACAGCGAAAAGAGGAGTTCCCAACCCAGCTGCTCACAAGGCTCGGAAGACATCCCTACTCCAGGATGGTGGGTATTCTCCAGCACATGTCCAGCGCAGCCAAAATGTGTTGGTGCTGCTGCTGCTCATGTAGAGGTGCAGCACTTCAGTCAGACAAGGAAATTCTGACATTGCAGACAGCCTGTTTTATAGGCTGGGATCCTCCCAGGATGAGTTGGAATTGACCAGTTGTCTCCAGCATTGCTGCTCTGGGTTTGGGTAACAAAGGCCAGTTATAGACATCTGTGATTCCTCTAGATTTGTCACTTGGATATATAATGATGCAATATGAGATAGCCCACCCTTTGTGTATGGTATCTAGTCTCTATCACTGGGCCAATTTCCACTTTCTGTGGGCTTGCTAAGAAGACAAGAATATGATTCTGCAGTAGCTTGCCAAATTTAGGGGGTTTCAACAAGCAGATCTTAATTTGCTAAGATTAGATATTAGATCTGCGTTGGTTTGCCACTGATGAATGTACATAAAGACCCAAATCTTTAAGCTATAGCCCATATGCAGCTAACAGTAGGGAAAAAAAGAGAGCTCTTGAAGAGTGAACTTCAGGAATATTTTATTACAAAAGAAGCTAGTCTCTAAGTAAAGCACCACAATTTAAAAGAAGGAGTTGGACTTTATATTTTTTGATCTGGCATTTCTTTATACAGTTTTTCACTGCATCTCATAGACTGGGGTATGTTCTCAGTGGCCTCTCAACTTGCCCATTTCAGTGATGAAGTTTTAGAGGGTGAAGAAGTAATGATGAGCAATGCAGGCTGTCAGAAAGACAGCTTTCAGTGATTGAGCTGGGACATGACTTGTTGTAGCCAACAGATTCCTCTGCCTACAATGATTTTAGATTCAGTTTAGTTCATATCTATGGTAATTTATATTCATAGAGAGCAGTGGGGTTCACTTAGTGGAAGTGAAGGGAGGCCTTTAAGTTTCTACATCTGGGTAGTCCATTTTATAGAGGCATAATAATATGGTGGCACATTGTCACTTCGTATGTTTCTGTTGAGCAGACAATGATAGTCCCCATAGCAGCCTGCAAAATTTAGGTGTGAACCCTTGATTCAGCTTCAGCTGTGGCTGAAATTGTTTCGACATGGGCTTATAATGATTTAATGAGCAGATCAGTACATCTCAGCTTGTTGAATTAACTTGTGATTGGCTTAAAGAGGCAGGGAAAAGGGCAAGGAAAAGGCAAAATTATCTGTTGTACCACAACATTCTTCACTGAACCACAGCTTTCAACCAATATATAGATACTGTTTTTTGGTCCTGTTTCCATTGCTTGTTCAAAAAAGACTTTTTAAAGAGAAAGATAAAAAATCAAGTTCAAAATGCAGCTTGAGAAAAATTGAGGGTTTTTTTAACCATAGAATTGTTTTGATTGAAAAAGACCTCTAACACCATTGAGTCGAACTATTTTGATCCAGTTACAGCTCAAGTTTCTCAGTTCTGAGTCTTTACTGCTATGCAATATATAAATTATATATAAACATATTATAACATATATATATGTATGCAAAACATACAGTGCAAGAAGTATCCTCTTTTAACCAGTGCCAAAGAACTGCCAAAGGAACCACCTTTGATTTCCCAGCTAATCCTTGCCTACAATGCACAACTTGCTGCTGGAAGTGATCTTGGTGCTTGGAGCTGGGAACATGCTGGAGAACAAATCTTCTGGAGGGAGACCCTTGAGGCTGAAGTGTAGCCATGGCACCAGGCATCACTGCTCACCCCCTGCAGCCCACTGTGAGCTGTGGGAGCTCTGGCAGGGCTGCTCCTGCCACAGGCACAAGGCCCTGGGGGAAAGCTAGAGCTTCTGGCTGGCAGTAGCTCTCATGTGTACTTGTAAACCTACTAGAGTTCAGAAATGTTTCAATAAAACAAAGCAACCAGTTCTCTTTTGTTACTTACTGCATTTAAAAAAAAAACAGTGAAGGGTGAACACAAAGCCTTTCATGGTCTGTCTTAGGTATCCTTGCCGCAAGGGGGGTGATGCTTCCTCCTGTGTGCTAGCAAGTGTTTGCAGGGCAGTATTCAGGCACAGGCAGTCTTTAGCCAAAACTCAGCCAGCTGAAGCTATTCTAAGGAGGGTCATTTCTATTTGAAAATAAAAACTGGAAATTGCTTGGGAAATTGATGCCAAAGAGAAGACTAAGCATTAGATACACTTGAGGTGATGGTCAGGAATACAAATAGGTTACAAAGGGTTAAGATGAAATACACAAGTAATTTCCTCATGGCACAAGTGTACACTGCAAACCAAGAAAATTCAGAGTAAAGAATAAAGTTACCAGAAAACAACCTATTTAAACACAAAATATGGTGCCATATGGAAACTTAGAGCAAAGGCACATAATTAATCTTATCTCTGTCCTCGTAGTGGGACTTGGCACTCCCTGTGCTTATGAATTATAAATGCAGCAATGTTTGCTACAGATCAATGCCTTTGGTCAAAGAAATATCAAATTAGTTGTTAATCAAAACAGACTGCTCCTCGCCTTCTTTGTGTCCTGTATATATAATGCTAAGATAAGGCAGTTTAACCACTCATTTGGAGATTTTAATGTGCTATAAAAATCCAGATTAAAAAAAAAATCCAAACTGTGAAGATAAAATGAATCTGTTAGAGAAGCTACTAGGTATTCCAGCCAGCAATGCTGATCTCTCATGTGGCATTGACACATGTGGAAGTGTTAAGCCAGCAGCTGCCCTCTCACCCAGCCTGCTAGCTCTTTGTTCTTCCCTAAAAAATTTTTCCTATCTTCTCATCCAGTCCAAACACCCAGTCTGATTTCCTCACCTCAAAAACAAAAAGTAAAAAAACTCCAAACTATAAAATCCAATCCATTTCCCTGAGTGGCTCTGCATGGCTGCATAGATAACTCTGGGGGGAAAGCAGAATAAATAGGACTTAGTAAGCTGTCACTGACACTAAGGAGCTGCTCTTCAAGTCACTCTGTCATTGTAATGGCTCTTTTCAGCACTGCAGTTAAAAGCAAACATCAGAGGCTTTTAAGGCTGGAAAGTTACCAGAATTCCCCTGGCCCTCGGTCATGTTTGCTGTGACTTGTATTAAATACAGGAGCAGATCATATCGTGCTATGTCTACCTAAGGGTTGGTTTGATTCTCTTCCTCCTCATGAGCTATCAAATGAGCTTTGAGAAGCTGTAGATGAGGAATAGCTGGGGTAATGATTTTGGAAAACATCATTAAACTCCAGTCATCTCCAGTATGACAGAACCCCATGTTAGTTGCTGTAAAGCTGAGGGTGGACAGGCCCTTAACTCCCAAGAAGCAAATAAGTTTCTCAGTCCTGTAGCTCCTGCCTTGAGAGCGGTCCTGAGCACCCTGATCTGCAGGGGATAAGATGTGCCCCATGGATCACGCTCAGCTCTGCAGAGGGCAGTGTCCTGTTTTCCTTACAGCTGACCTGCCTTACAGCACTCCAAAGATAATAAAACATCAATCTTTTGCCGCATGTTGGAGACATGCAAAGCTGGCACAAGTATTGGGGTAAGAAAGATAAGGATGCAGAGGTCTGTATGTAACTGCAAGGTGTAGGAAGGCAGAAGGACTTGAAGCTGCTCTGGTCCTTTCTGGCAACGCTTGATTAATGTGGTGTGTGGCAAATTCTCCACAGATGCATTGCATTGTAGTGGAATCTCACCAAAACTTCTTACCTAAGCCCTTTAGTTCTCTTTAAAATTATAACTTCCTTCCTTAAAACTTGCATCTGATCCTGGTGCAGAGGTATTTTATATGCCATGAATATTTGCTACACTTAAGATTTCAATGATTCATGAACTACAGAAACCATTTCTTCTGGAATGCCTTTAGTTTATATTTAAAGCTAATATTTTATGCAATATGGAGATCATCACAAAAAGCAAGTTTATGGCTGTCTTGGACCTTGAAAAATTTTCTGTAATGAAAATAACCCTTTTATGGCCTTTTCCCATACTGCTGGCAGCTGTGTAAAAAAATAAAGGAATTAAATTCTTTATTAGTGAGGATTATTGAACCACAGTTGTCTTTTGTATAGAGAGGAATATGGAAATGATGTTCTAGGTCTCAAACCTGGAAGCAATATTGTTGATTCTGGCCAACAGCAGTATGAACATTATTTCTTTTGTCTATTTCTTGATTGTGCTAACCCACAGCTAAACTGGACGCAAACAAAAATTGGGTATTTTTCTCAAAGCATCTGACACCTTTTATTTTAAGGACATTTTTATTAGTAGCAATGTGTAAAGAAGAGCCCAATCAGTCACATCTTATAATTTTACAATAACAGCACTAATTAAACATATGTAGATATCTAAGCATTCAAAGGACGATAGAAGATGACTGCTTTTAAATTGAAGAATTCCTGCCATAGTTTTCAAACTGTAATGCATTCAGCTATATTGAATCATGAACATAACCCAGCTTTTGCAAGGTGCTGAATGTTGGAACACCTATTTTTATTACATCTTTTAAGGTGCCTTGTTGCAATCAAACAGGCTCTGAGTCATTTTCATTGAGGAATGAAATGCTGTTGTTCCTATGTTAGTTAAAAAGTAACAAGAGATTATCAGCACCCAGGCTCACATTTCTATTGTTCTGACTCTATCTTATTCATAACCTACATTACTGTTAAAAGGCCCAGACAGTGGAATTATATATTATGGAAATAGAAGTGTTAAGCATTTTTTCCATGTCTTTTGGCAGTAATGACTCAGAGCTAAACTGGTGTCTCTAAATGTCTCCTCTTGTATGGTATAAACTGTGCCTTGCACTTCTGTTGTTTTAAAAGCCCACCTCTCAGGCCTCTCTTTTCTGCAGAAGGTGTTCAGCTCACAGACATCCACGCTGCTGGCACAGGTGGGATGTCACCTGCCTTAGGAGTTCTGAATGCGGAAATGCAGTGAGAAAGGAGCTGTCACGGCAGGGAGGGATGTCGTGGACTCTCACATCTTTGTGCCACTGGGGTAGCCAGGTAGTAGATAAGCAGCACCTGACACTTGGGCTTGTCTTGCAATCCAGGTAAGAAGCAGCTCTGCAGGGATCTGATCTGTAGAGACGTTCAGCAAAACCAAGTATCACCACAGACTTGTCCCCAGTTAGTATTATTTTTTTTCAAACTAGACACTTGACCTTCACTAAAAGCTGCAGATTGAATGGTTTCCTGAAGTTTTACTGAAGAATAATTGCACTGGGACTAGGTAAAGCACAAATCCATTTGAACTAGTATTGCACAATCTACTTAAAGGCTCTTATTTTAAGAGTCAAAGTGCAATGAGAGTCTTAGTGCAACAGATTAGATCCTGAGCATAATTGCTGTATGATTTAGCTTTCATCATCTTGAAGGCTATGACCCACTTTCAGAGCATATGCCTATGCTGCATTCAGAGCCATAAGTGCAATGCAGATGCACTGAACTGACCTTGAATAGAAATGCTGAAGTGCCAAAAACTGCTGAGGTGCCTGCAATCACCCAGCTACAGCAGCAGCCATCCTAGGCCAAATGACTTTGATTCTTGGGTGAGTCTGAACTCTGAATTTTCTTGCCATGATCCTTTCTTTTCTTTTCCACGGAGATTTTGGTTTTGATGAATCAACACTCTCATGAGAGGTTTCTTCCTAACTATTCTTCAGACTGAAGCTGAACAGTCTCAAACAGTGTCATTCAATGTGGAAATGCAGTGTCAGGATGCTACTGACTGCCTATGCTTTGAGGGAAGATGGTCATCACAACCTTAGGGTAGGACATTCTAGACTTGGATTCTGCCACTTATTCTGTGTCTTTGGGCAAGTAGTTTCAGGTTAGAGGAAACAAAATACAGAAATGATTGTCTAATTCCTGCTTAAGGCCTCCTACTGCAATATCTTGGTCTTGCTCTTCCATATTCCTGTCTATTAAATGAGCCTTTCCAACCTCACTGTGTTGCTATCAAGAGCTCCCATATTATGGTGTGAGGCAAATGGCAAAAGGTAGCTGAATTTCTAAGACAGATAAATATAGTAACCAAAATGGGGACAAGAGTAACCTAAGTCTGCACAACATGAGGTAAAGGTTGCACTTGGCCATGCCTGGTGCAATTCTCAGTCAGCTGAAGGATCCCAGCTCTGATGCACTTGAGTACACAAGAGAACTGTGTCAGTGCACATCTGCTGTCTTAATGCTCTTATTATTTAGGGATTACTGGACCACAGAAAGGGGACTTTCCATCCCTTCTCACTGCTGTCTGTCCACCTGTGTAATTAATTTAAATCTTAGGGTACAATGCATTGTCCCAAGTTGACAATTTCTTCAAGTTTCTCTTATCTCCTATTCCCTGTTTATATTTTTGTTGATAATTTTACAGTATTCTCATCGTTATTTGTTTTCTTATATGCAGTCAAAATAGATTCTTGGTTACTACAGTAGGGAGGGACACATAAACTCAATATCAATAGATATTGAGGCTTTACCTCCCTTGGCTTTCTGGTACATTTTTGCTCTTTCCCCTTCCCTCCCCCCACCCACCCCACAGAATTTTTTAACCAGTAGGTCCAATTTCATAACAAGCTATTTGTTATTATAAAGCTGCCTCCAAATCTCCTCAGCTAGTATCTGTCTCAGCAGTTGGTTTGCACTTTCTCGGTGCTTTTAGCTCTCACTGATTCCCCAGAGGTTTCAGTCAAATGTTCATGTAATTGCAGTGAAGAATAGTATATCAAATTCTTTGCATACCTAATGAAGCTTTTATAGGAAATCTAAAAATAAAAATATTTGTATTAGTAGTGGCACTGTCTATTGTTTGTCCAACGCTTTCCATGATGAGCTCCTGTTCCCTATGCTTATAACTTTGCCAAACGGTAACAATAGGGAATAAAAGTTTCCCTGCTGGGCATCTGCTCATTTAGCTGAAATTTAAGTGCATAAATAAAACAGTTCACTCCCTTCCAAGAATGTGGCTAGAAAATATGTGCTATTTTATGATGCTAATTTCTGTATTTCATTTGGAAACTCCAGTTGGTCCCTATGCTTATAGGAGGGACATGAAACTAACTGTAGATGAGTTTTGTATACTTTGTATCACCAGAAAAATGAACCCAAATATGGCCCAGTTGTAGACATTTTAGGGCAGAAAAAGTGCTGCTAGCACGTTTCATAAATCTCTGCTGCAGCTGTGTGCTAAATACCTTGAAAATTCTGTCTGAGCAGGACACCATTCCTTCTGGACTGTGTAATTGCAGCTCTGGGCTGTCATGGCCTTGGGTTCTGTTTTTCCTGGCTTCCTAATCTCCCTCTTTTTCTGGCAGGTAGTAGTAAGGAGAGATAAGTTTGGTTAAAATGTAGGAAAAATCAGAGCTAGAGCTTGGACACGTGAGCAATTTTGGACAAGGACAGAGCAAGGGCAGAATGGGATAATGAGTGGAGATTTGGGCTGGGTGAGAAAATGTAGGACGCTGGGATTGGGAATGAGAAGCCAGGAATGGGAACAGATGAGTCTGGATGGGCTGGGAGCAAAAGAGGTAAAATTTGAGCACTGGGAGGAAAACATGTGGCTGCTTATATGGGATCCCTGCAAAGGCGAGAAGAAATCCATGAGGGGTCCACAGACTTTGATTAATCCACAGACAGATTTGACCTTTTCCTGTTCTCTCCGGGACCAGCCGCTGAGAAGACAATCACCTGCAAAACACTTTGCAATGTCCTACAATCCTCTGGCACTTGCTGAGCCAGTCAGCTCCAACCCTGGTGCTGACCATTCTGCTGAAGGTAAAATCAGGGCCAGGGAATCAGTATTTTCAGGTGTTTCAAAAAAAGGAAGAATAGGCAAAAAATTTCTCTGCATTCCTACCTTCTCCCCATAGCATTATTTTAGAAGAACATGCAGGTTTGTTGTAAAAACCAGATATTCAAAAGGTAGGAACTCCTGGAATTCATAGAATCTCTATGACTTTAATTTAGCTGTTGGGTCAGGATTTGCATTACAGTCTCTGTTCATAAAAAAGAATTAATGGATACCATGGAAAGCTTTGATTGCCTCGGGGTCACTGACCGTGATCTGACTATGTTTAATATGGCAAGAGCTGCACACAGGCCACCAGTAGTGTATGTGTACTCGTTATCCTGAAAATTAAATTCCTGACATAGGAAAAATTAAGAAAAAAGTGTATGGGAAATGAAATAGAAAAAGAAAAACAAAAATGGAAATTTATTTTAGAGATGTTTATTCAGATAGAAAAGTGTCACATTGCCCCCTTTGTCAATGAAGGACTAAACATCAGTTATGATTCAGTGGCAGAAGGAAATCTGTTGTTGAAAAGACAACTTCTATAGTGAAAAAAAGAACAATCCATGAAAGTAAGAAGTCATGGTGTGATGAAAATAAGTAAATAAAAATTTGCAAATGACAGCCAAGGATAATATGAAGCATTCAATTACTAGGAATAATGATAATGGTTTAGGTCCATCACTAGGAAAAGCAGAAAAAACCCATAACAGTGTTGCAGAACAGGCAGAAATATTTCAGAAAAGTATTCTTCAGAATAGAGCAGGGTGTGCTTGTATTCTGGCAGAATCATACATGACTTTCAACACATCAGCAGTTAAAGGTGCTCAGAAAACACCTTGGAATCAGAAAATTCCAGAAGACTGGGAAAATACCGAGTCTGTGCCAGAATTCAGAGGGTGTGACGAGCCACTAATTATAGGCTTGTTAGCTTACATCAATTGTAGGCAAAATGACAGAAAAATGACATGGGACTTCAAAGGAAGTGACATACACAAATATAATTTTTGCCATCAATCTGGTTTAGTGAAAACGAGTTATTGTAAGGCAAGCCTGATTTCACGCTTGAGGAATTTATATAGTTAGCTGATAAAAGTACTGTAATATATTTAGATTTATTAAGGCTTTTGACTTAATACTGGGTGGTGTTCTGTTAAAAACATGAGCGCTGGCCAATTTTTGGAGGTTTTATTGCAGATATGTTGCAAATATGAGGTGCACCTGCTAATTAGGCTTTAAATATATGCTTGTCTTGAAATCAGTCTTCTTACTTCTCTGGTTAAATATCTATGACCTGACAAAAGTCAGGTGATTTGGAGACGCTGTCTGTGAATGAAAGATGCAGTGTTGCTGTGAATAAGTGCCTAGGATATGTACCTCCCACAGACATTTTAGGAGTTTCATGTGAATGTGAGTATCCCGAATCCTAGTTTTAATAAATTGCAGTGTCCAAAATTAGGCACACTTGGCATAAACATCCACACGAAGTTTGAGGAGGTCCTACAGGCATTTAGAAGTTTGCTCTGAACAAGACAAACTCACTCAAGGACTGGACAAAAAGCTCCCTATGCTCCAGTGCTGGTAGGCACTGCTTGCTGAGAGATGTGGAGCCCTGTGACTTGTCCTGTAAGAGATGCTGCTGCCGAAGGACTCGCTGGCCTGAAGAACAAGGAAGTGGCCATACATGAAAGATGTGAGGAGCTTGCTGCTGGTTTGTGTGAACTTGAACTATGTTGTATGTACAAAAAGAAAAGCAATTTATAAGATCAGAATAAAACTTCCGAAATTGTTTATGAAACATGCCTGATTTTAGTGGCCTGTAATTACAGAGAACAGTATCTCATCAGAGCACAAGATATTATAGTAGCATTGTAGAAGCTTCTACAATACAGAAGCATTATAGTAGCAATCATCCTAATAATTTCCCAGCTTAATATCTTGGAAAAATCAATTGTTTCTTTGCAAGGATGGAGAACCAAGAATTTTTTTTGTGAAACAAAACAAAACAAAACAAAACAAAAAACAAAACAAACAACAACCAACCAACCAATACAGCACTGGATTCAACATCTAGTTCCTATTTCCATTCTTTTTCTATAAAAATAATCTCTATCCCCTACCCCCACCTGTCATGGAAAGCCTTGAATGGATGCTTTTCCTGACTAGCACTTTCCTTCTTACTTTTATTTTTCTTCAGAGTACTCAGAAAGTTTGTTTCATGTTGCTATCTATTTTCATTCTTTCTAAACAGCTGTCCAGGCTGTCATGAATCAGATAAAGGATATATCCTTGCCCAAACATATGCCCAAATGAGTTCAGGGAAAGGCAGCAAGATCCCTGAAAGGTTTTTTTTCAGGGAATTCTGCTATTTCTCTTTCATTTGTTAGAATCACTGAAGATCAGTAATTCGCGTTACTGCTTGGGTGTTGTAGTAATAGCAGTGTTTTCAGTGCCATAGGCAACACATGGAAAAAACATCCCTACTTTAGCTGCTCCATGTAATGCAGGCTACTCCATGTTTTACATATTAACAGAGATGTACAGATCACAGATGGGGGGATGGGTGAAGAATTGCTTTTCCTTCCCCTTCTCTCTACGTACATTTCACTTAGCTCTGCTGTTTCAATGTTCAGCTTGTAATGTTAAAAATAGAATGTGAGACATTAAGAAAGCACTTGAAGGCACTTGAAGGTAAAGGAGATGGCTCAAACAAAACTGGGAGAGAACAGAAAAGGACGTTCATGTAGTTGTCCTTAAATGGGTGCACACTGAGATTGTAAGGATGTCTGTTACAGACAGATTCTGCAGGAAGGTGAGCACCCTTCACTCCCATCAGCTGCTGCAGCACGGGAGGATCTTCTGGCATCTCCCAGAACCAAACCACTGGGAGAAAGCAGCCAGAGCACCACCCATACGTGGGCACTTTCCTGGCCTTAACTACATCCAGGATATGAAAGTCTGCATTTAACAGGGTTGCCTTTATTTTTCCATGTCTAAGAGCAGGCTGTAACTCCACCTGCCAGTGTGAAGGAAAGTTATTCTGCTGGCTGTGCATTGCCCAGTCTGACAGCGTGTGTCTGGAAAGAGGAGAAGATAAAGGGAGGGGTGTTGTCTGCCCAGCACTGCAAGAACCTGGACTTACCCCATGTGAACCATTTTTGAGCTCTTTTGCAGACAGTCTTACTAGGAACATTGCATACTCTTTCTTCCCAAGAGGAATATATTATTTCCATTGAGATCCTTGATATGCCTCTTACTTCATGGTATGCACTCAGTCACCAAACACGCAGGCCTGTATATATGAAATATGATTTGATTCTTATAATGCAAGAGATTCTGCCCAGTAATTGTCTTCTTGCACTTTTTAAATAAAAATAAGAGGAACTTGCCCTAAACAACAATCTGCCACTTAGTGTCATCTTTGGCAAAGACTGAGATGCTCTCATACAACGGTGTTATTTGAAAAGTGACAGGGACAAGGGACAAGTTACATGGAATTTGGAAGGAGGCTGCAGTGGAGGGTGCTACCTCTCTGGCACGGTTCATCTGAGCACTGGTCCTGCCTGTGGTTCCCACCCAGCTCCTACTGTGTCTGGTCACTCACTTGTACCTAGAACACGAGATTTTGGCGTGGTGGAGGGTTCACATCCCTGTACTGTGATGGCAAGATCCAGACTTCACTGGAAGGCACTAAGGGTCTTCTGTGTGAGGATTTTGCTCACCTCACAGACGCTGCAAGCTTGTGATGAAGTGCTGGGAAGTGCTCCCTGCTGCAGGTGTAGCAGCAAAGTCACACCCAGAAGAGCCGTCTCACTTCCTCAGGTCCCTCCACACTGCATTCCCACTGCACTGCAGCTCAGCCCATGCTGGGCTCCAGTGATCCAGCTCACAAGCTGGGAATTTATGTCCAGTGACTACAGGTTGGAGGCTTTGTTATGTGCTGGAAGAAATTAAGACTGCTCTAAACTAAGTGGTATGTTCTGTAACTAACTGAATAGAATGCCTCTAAAATATTGCTTACAGACTTACTTGGTATAGAGCTATTCTAGTTATTTTAGATGTGTTAGAGAGTTGTGATGAAACAGGATAACTTGCTGGTTTTCTGTCAAAGAAGCCAGGAAATTATATATATCTTGCTAGTTATGCAAAACTCTTGTTTTGGGGAAGTTAAATATGAATTGCTGAATGCCTTGATCTTTATGGAAGGGATGAGGACATAAATTGCAATTAAATGGTGAACTTTGATCTTGATTCTTTGCTGCTGGTTTTCAAGACCTGTACCATAGTACTTGCAGCATAGCAAATGTGGATTTAAGTTACTTTTGATCACCTGCAAGACACTATCAGCTGCTCTGGCATCATATATGAAATAGAAAAGAATCAAGGTTGCTCCCAGACATGCATTTTCTCTGTAGCCATGCAGCCACAATTCTTGAAATACAAAGCCACAGTTCTTGAAAATCCCTGGGAGGGGATACTCTTGATACTGAGTATCCCCTCCTAGGCCAGCACTTCCCATGGCCATGTAGCAAGGCAACATTCCCATATGGGCCAAAGTCTGTCTACAAAACACATACAGCTTCACTTCCATGGAAAGTGATTTAAACCAAGTGATTAAACCCGAGAGCACATGACTTACTCTTCATAAAATACTGCATCTTGCCATCCTTATTGATGTTTGGGGGCTAGCAGGACAGCCAAGGAGGAGATTACTCTTTGCTAGTAAAAGTCTTATTCTGATGGTGCTGTTGTTATTGCAAATAACTCTTGTTTCAGTGGCCCTGGACACATATTTGGAAAACAAAGATACCACTTAGAGGTGGAACATTTTCTGGACAGAGTGGTGCTGGTGGTCGCAATGGATCCATATCTGTTAACATTATCAGAGCATATCTGGCTACTAACATGTTTTGGACACAATTCCCCATTCAAGAACTGCACACATGGTGTATTTTTTCCCCAGTGGCAGGTACCCTCTTTGTAATTTTACTTCCAAATTTACTGCTGCCAGTTGACTGGTATCAGCAACATGGCTGGAATGAGTGAGGACAAGGCCTAAACACAGTGCAGGTCAACTGAAATCATTTACCTGACTTAAGTCAGCTGAGTGGTTTGCAACCACCAGGTTTGTGTTGGTGCACAGCTCTTACTGAGTTCTCAGGTGTCTCAAGAACTTGTTTATACCAGAGGGATGGTCTGTGCGGTTTGCAGGGAATATATTTGGGCTTGTATGTAGGGTTGAGCTGTTCTTTCATTTCCACTGCTGCTTTTGGCCTTCAGGCCTTCACTTTCCCCTTCTACATCACAATGGTTTGCCAGGCAGTAGTTCTCTTTGGTCCCAGTGTTTTTGCTGTTCTTTAAAGGGATATTCTATCTGCTGGCTTTCCCATAATTATTAACACAGGTCTTAAAAAGTCTTTGCCTTGTGTGCTCCACCTAGAAACCTGAATTCAGCTGGCTGGCTGATGTCTTCTATCTCTTTGCATTTTCTGAATTTTGCAGTAGACTGAGGACTTGCTATTTCTATTTGTTATAAGTATGAGTGTTAATTCATGCCAGATCTCCTTTATTATATATAACTAATATTTTCTAAGGATCATAGTTTTGTTCAGGCCTTTTTACGGGAAGTCAATTCCAGTGGGGAGCCTGGAAACCTCGCACAGTCACAAACAGCTGCAGTTAAAGAGACAATGGAGTTGCGGGAAAAGATCGTGGCTGACGATCAATAATTAAGGCGCGATCGTTATCATCTGATAAGGATAACCTCGTCAGCCTCCACCCTGACTCTCATCTGAAAATGAATCAAGGAGTCATCACCACCGATAAACCTATTCAGTGGAAAGGAGGACCATATTCAATCCTTTCAGTGGGACCGGAGACCAGCATTCAACAACTATGGATTTCATCTACAACAGAAAAAGACTTTTTGTTCTCATTGCGAACTCAAGCCTAAGGGCGAATTTCGGGTATAAAAACCGGGGTACTGGCACATCCAATTCGTGACAGAGAGAGGGCGAGTGAGAGGGCTGCTCTGTTCACCAGTGCCAAAGTCCTGGGTCTTGGTACTTTGTCCGTTGACCGTGGCTTTTTCCTTTCAAATTTCTGTAATCAATAAATTCTATTTTTTTTATTTTTAATTCGGCTGGTTTTGTTTTTTACCCATAACATATTTTTGGTTCATGTGTTTGTGTTAATAGTCTGATGTGGGTAGGAAATCAGGTTTGCGTAGTTTTTTGCAACAGACATATAAACTCTTTTATTTCAACAGCATACACTGGAGGTATTGTGAGGCTGCCAGCAATGTGTCTCCACAGATGTTGTCTCATTGCTATTGACAATAACCAATTGCCGTCTCTATTTTTGTTAGCAGACAGTTTATATCTAACTCTGACAGCTTCTTCCCCTACCAGATGCTGTTTCAAATTTTCATAAAGGCAAACTCCTCGAAGACAATCCTTTTCCAGCTTAGGTATGTCTTTGTTTTGCTCTCCATAGTTCAAACACTTATTAGCTCTTCCAGTTTCAAGAGCAAGGCTCCCATAACAGCTACAATCCCCTGAACCTCTGCTGAAGTTGATACAAGATAAGAATGGCTATAGTTATCACTCTATCACATTGCATATTTCAAGGTTGTCTGAAAAACTTGAAAGAAACTCTGCCAGTTTACAACTAATAATGTGAGCTAAATTACTATTTCAAGTATGGACATGTAAATGCATTGCCTTTAACTCTTTAGTAATTCTCAGTGTGTTTCAGTGATACTAAGTTTTATTTTGGTTTAGTTTGCATTTAGGTCTATTTTCATGACCTCTCATGAGAACTGAGCTTGTGGTCATGAACTCTTGCAGCTTCTGTCCTCTTGCATCAGTGTCTGTACAGAGCATCACTACCACGACAGTGGCAGTGAACCTTACCAGTTTGCCCAGTGTACGTGGTGGTGTTTGAGATCCATCCTGTGGCAATTGAGTCCCACCAAACCTCACTCAGGGTGTGTTTTGAGCCTGCCCACCTGCTAGGTCTCAGGACACAGCAAGGGAGATGCTTCTCACAATCAGTGGCAGGCACCAAGAAGCGCTTCTTTTTCTGTAGCAACTAAATAATTCTGTTCCCTTATATAGTGAGCTTGCTTGAGTCTATGTAAAGATGAACCTTGTTTGTCTTCTGAGCAGTGACTACTCTGCTTATCTACTTTCGGAGCTCCTGCTTTATGTGTAAGCTCACCTTGATCTTTTGTCTATCAATTAATTGTTCTCTTCTTCCCCTAACCCCCCCCCCCCCCTTTTTTTTTTCTTTCCTGAGTATTCTGAGAGGTAGGTGTTCTGTAGATGGATTTTTCTGAGCTATTTCCTGATATAGTTTCCTTGCCTTTCAAACTCCTTTCACCAGCTTTTGCTGCAAGGAAGCTCCAGCGCATTGTCTGCTCTGCGTAGGCTACTCATTCTCCTGGTGTGTCTGTTCTGTGTAGGCTACTAATCCTTCTGGTGTGTCTGCTATGAACTGCTCGTCCCAGGAATGCTGTGAGCAGGGTAGGGAGTCTGTGCTCTAATTGAAAGGAGCATCTTTCATTCTGTGCCACCTGATGCTTCAGTCTGCATACTTTTTCTCTTGAGGTTCCCTAGTAATTTTCTTTGTCCTGGTGCTGTTTGTCAGGTTACCCAGGATGTATAATGTGTCCTGAGTTGTGGCTGCTGTTTTGTGTGGCACCAAACAGAGGCAGCCTTGCAGGTTGAGTGCCACACACTTTCTGTTTGACATTTTACTTAATGTGTGTGTTGTTTCTGTCTCCAGATCAGACAGTTTGTCCACCTGCGATATTCACATGAAGCATTGGTGTTCCCTGACTGTGTCTGAGCTACTTCACACAATTAATAATGAATAATGCTTCAGCATTATCTTAGAGCACATGGAGCATGAGGTGAACGTCTTCACAAGCCACATGGGCCTTGCCATTTGCCTTTTTTCTGTCAATTTATAGTCATAGAAATTCACTCTGAAACTCTAAGGCTCATGTCTCCCTTAGGTACTTTCTGTGCATCCCTTATATGAGTTTTCTTGTCACAGCCATTACGTGTGACCCAACTGGCAGAACAGTCACCTCTCTTCTGATACCATCCATAAGACTTCCGTTCTTCTCTCCTCTGCTCCACTTATCAGCTTGCTGAAGAGTATCCACTGTTTTCCTCCTAGAGCTGCTCCTAGCAGCCCCTTTTAAGCTGTTCTATGTCTTATTGAAGAGTCACACAACTGCAAATACTGTCACATAGGAACTGGTGGGGGCAAGGAATGGAAGGGCTGCTTGCAGTGACAGCTTGCCACTAGCTTAGTTTAGCTGCTGTGCCAGGATGTGCCCACTTAGTGATCTGACCAAAGTCAATATATGAAGCATGACCTTCCAAATGCATCTGCATAGATAGGAAACTGGTGCTGGTGTGATTGATCTTTTTGTTTCCTGTAGTGCTTCCAGTTTCTAATCCTTAGTATCTATAGGAACAGAGTTAGATCTGGCGCAGTGCTCAGGCAGAGCGGAGAGAAAGTGATGGCAATGTACAGCCTCAGTGTTATGCAGGTTTTTTTTGCCTTCCACAATCTTGGCAACATGGACAGTTCTCATAGTGTTACTTCCAGAAGTTTCAACTCAGCGTCTGATAAGCACAGGTCATGCCTGCATTGCAGCTCAGCTGCTCAGATCAAAAAGCAGTTTAAATCAGTCTTGATCCCTGATTATTGGTGTGTGCCCTTGCACTGCTATAAAGTAAAACCTACATCTTTAACCCCTGCTAGGCCAAGTGCCAGCATAGCCCCAGTCTTTCTGTAATCTTAGCTGTCCTGATGTTGCACGTCTCAAGAGGGAAGGCTGTGCTGACTTGTCTGCCTTTGCCAGCCACAGGCCCTTCATGTGAGACCAGCAGGGCTGCCAAGGTTGGGCACATGGTGTCTGCCTGCAAGCAGGGTAACCTGGTGGCCCCTCTGGGCTTTGGATACCTCCTGCAAAGGAGGATCAGTTGTCCTTTAAATAAAGCTGAGAAAGGTATTGCTGCTAGCCTCCCTTCAGCAAGATGCTGTGAATCAATTCCCAGGATTAGTGTTATAGTGTGTAGAGAAAAATAAAACCACCTTTTTTTTTAATAAAAATCAGCTTTAGAAAAAATTTTTGTCTTGGCAGAAGTGGGAGAGGAAGGGACATGGTGTTCCGCTGATGAGAAAACTTCACAAACCTCACCAGAATACAGGCCTGATTCCTGACTGTAAAAACCTGATGCTGGAAGAGGAATTTTTCATTTATGCTACCTGAATGTTTAGTTCTATATTTAAAATTTCCAAATAAAATTCCATGATGCTGTGTAATTTAATACACAGGAAATCTCCCATGCAAAGTCACCTACTGAGTTATAAAACCTACAATATTACAGATTTCTGTAAGTGTATAAGAATATAGTACTTAGTTCATTAAATTTGCATTTAAGAAATTGCATTTAAAAATACAGGGGGAGCCTAGCAGTTAGCTCTTATTCACAGTTTATTCGCCTTGAATAATGTTCTTATTACTTACTGTTTATTAACACTTTTCTTTAAATTGCTGAGAAGATGTAGCTATTTATCTATTTCTTTATGCTTTCCAGCAGCAATGCAAAGATTGCATGCAAACTGGAATTAAGCATTTTAACAAAACCAAAACATGCTGTGACTAGTGAAGATTTGTTGGCAATACAATCTTCATAACTCACCAACAATGTGATATCTGGGCAAAAACCTTGTAGTAAATGTTGGTTAACTTGAGCTAGGGACTGCTCCAAGGAATGCTGTCAAGACTTACTCTCTGGTGTGCCCTAAATTTTCTTGAAGTGGTAGTACACTGACTTAGTCATGCCAAAAACTAAGATCTCTGCATCAAACATGAGGAACTGGCAGTAGCAGGTGAGAGGGGAATTTGCACTGGAGGTTAAGCTCAGGGGTTGTATTTTAGGTGTAGTATAAATGTAATTACAGTAAAATAACCCTGTCCTACCCATCCACCTTACAGCTCCTTCCTTAATGTAAGGCATCTCTTTAAAAACACAGCTATGCTGCTTGCTGACACTTTTGCTGTGATACAATGCATATAAAACATAAATGAAAAATGCTGATACTGAGAACGTATCTTAATTATAAAGAACAAGATTTTAAGGGATGCTACATTTTATGTGAAAAGGTCCACCTCTAACATCCTTCCTCTCATTTTCTTAACACTTTTTTCCCCCCGTGCTCTTTCTGGTTGTGACTGCTAAACTCGCTATGATGTCTTCTGTTCTTCAGAAACTTGGGGTTATTTCCTTGTGCCAGTTAGGTTTTCCTTGTCCCTGTAGCACTCAGTGGTTGAACTTCCTGGAGCTGGGAAGGCTTTGGTTTAATGTTAACCATTGATCACGGCTCAGGGTAAGTGAGTGAAATGTAATGGTCTGTAAAGCACAGGTAAGGGGTGATGGCGTACAAGTCCTGTTTTATCTTTGAAGTCTGTAAACCCTGTGGCCATCTCCTGGGCTCAGCTTTGCCAAACTGCAGAGAGGAAGAGGAAAAGAAACTAAACCCAGCACCCTCACCTGCTCGGAAAGGTCATCCCACAGGAAACTGACCGGATGGTGGTTCCTATGCTTGGTTGGTCACGACAAATCCTTCGAGTGTCTCTCTGGGGCAGGCTGTGCCCAGGAGCCACAGACAGGTGTGAACCGGCCCCTGCGGGAGAAGCACGGCACAGAAAGCCCTTCTGCAGGGCAGAAGCTCCCCAAGGCCTCGCTTGGTGCCAACAGCCGCTGCAGCTTTTAACTTCCCCATGAGGAAAGCCGAGCCCGCACACGCTGCTGCCGGCACACCTGCAGACCCACACCGCCCCGCCGCCCATCGCCACCTATCCACGCGCTGGACCCTGCCGGATGCCGGCAGAAGGGGCCCAAAGACGTGGGCGAGCAGGGCTCCCGGGCCGGCTTTACAAGGAATGCTGTAGCAAGGAAACAATGGAGAGCCGCCCCCTCTCCGCCTTTCCACCGGCACTTCCAGCGCCGGGAGCACCGCACCGCCGCTAGGTGGCGCCGCGGCGGGGAGCGGTGCCGGGGAGCCGTGCCGGGAGGGGCGAGCATGCGCAGTGGGCGCCCCTCGCCCGGGCCGCGCGCCTCCGCCCCCTGCCCGCGCCGCTGCCGCCGCGAGCAGGAGGAGGAGGAGGAGGAGGAAGGAGGGAGAGAAGAAGGGAGGGAGGGAGAGAGGCAGGTCCGGCGGCCCTCTCGGGTACCCCCAGCGGCGAGGGAAAGATGGCGACACTGGGAGGCGAGTCGCAGCCCTTCCCCTCTGCTGCTCTGGCAGCGGCGGCCGGGGTGGGCGGCGGCGGGGCGCTGGGTCTGCAGGCGCCGCTGAACCGCGGTCTGGAGCGGGCGCTGGAGGAGGCGGCGCACTCCGGGGGGCTCAACCTGAGCGGCAGGAAGCTGAAGGAGTTCCCGCGCAGCGCCGCTGCCCTCAGCCACGACCTCTCCGACACGGTGCGGGCAGGTGAGCCCGGGCGAGCGGCCGGGGGCGCGCAGGGAGGGGCAGCCGGGAGCGGGGAAGGTGGGTTTGTTGAACAGCCCGGGACCCCCTCCCCGCCCCCTCAGGCACACTGGTGCCCTCCAACCTCCCAGTGAGGCGAACATCCACTCCTCACCCTTCCGTACGCCTTCTCCCGGGGCCCGTCCCCACACGGAAGCCGAGCCCACCCCCATCTCTCCGTGGACCCTGTGCTTTCTTTATTTCCCCCGCCTTGGTGTATGAGGTAGGTGTTTGCTTCCATATGGCTGCATCTGTGCACGCTCCCCTCCATCCCCCCGCTCGGCGTTTGGTGAGGCAGAGCTGCCTCTCCCATGGCACACTGGGGGAATGTGTGGGGAATTCTTGGTCGCACCTGTCCTCTTCTCCCTCTGGGGAATGTGCGTCTCTGTTGCCTTCCCTGGCTGCTGAGGTTTGCGGTGGCAGCTAGCCCACCTTTGATTCAGCCGCGAGAGGAATGCACACACAGTGCCAGAGCGGATACCTGCTGCTTCTGTCCTGCTGGTCCTGGGTGAACCCACCTGTCACGGAGGGGGTGCAAGTCAGTATGTAACCACACTGAGATACTCATGTACCTTTGAACGTGTCACCTATTTGCATGCCATAGGTGGAGGCATGTCTGTAGGAAGACTGTTTGCTGTGCAGGTGCCCCAGGGAGCATGCTAGCTCTCTCAAATGCCACTTGTTCAGCACTGGGGTTGACATCCCCTCTTTGTGTCTTTACAGCAATGTAGCCACAAGTATCAGCTCTATGCAATGCTGTCTTCCAGGGGAAATGTAGAGAGAAATCCCTGTCTTCACAGGCATTGTGTGTATTCTACAGTGGGGGACACTGTCATTACATAAATCTGCAGAGGGGACAGGCCTGACTCCTGCAGGCAGGGGTAACGAGGGGACATGTATTCAGTCTGTGTTAACTTGCCCTCCCATCTTTCTTCCAACATGAAAAAGGTGCACTTATTTCTCACCTAGGGAGGCAGACCCACCTCAAAGGGTCATATCAGTTTTCTTGCCCCTATTTATCCCAGGTGATGGAACCTAATCCATTCTTTACATGGTGTCACTAGGTAGAATGGTGCAAGCCCACCTTAGAAGAATATATCAGTGTCTTGCTAAAGTCTTCAGTGTATGGCCTCCGCATGCCCTTGTGTCCCCATTCGCCTGCTGGAGATAGTTGTGTTGTGGCAGCAGAGCCAGAGACGTGTAGTCACTTGTTCTTGTCCCACAAAACAGCAGGTGCTATACCTGCATGCAGACATGTGATAACATGAATCTAAATTCTCAGCTACTCCTGCACGAGGGCATTTATGCCTTCCTGTATCTGGAGACACATGTGCTGCCTGCTTATTGTCTCTGTCCCAGAGTTAGTGCCTCAGATGTGTGGTAGGTGTCATGTGTTATTGTTGTTTAAGTTTGTTACTTGATGGCTGTTGCTAAGTGGATTTCACATTGGTCTGTGTGAGCACCTATATCATCATCCCAATAAAAAAAAAAAAAAAGTGAAGGAATGAATAGGTGAATGAAACTACCATGAATTGATAGCATGAATTACCATACTAACCATTAGCTGACTCAGTAGCAGATGTGACAGAGATAGGCATGGTAGGGGAACTGTATGTGGTTAGAAGAATGACTTTCAGCTTGTCATCCCGAAAAGGCATTTTTCATCTTATTTATTTTTTAAAGCTGAAGTGTAGCAGACATGCCACAATACAAGATAAATAGTTTGGAAATCCAGAAACTGAGCTTGTTTAGTTTGACCTAATATTGAACCAAACTGTTGGAAAACCAAATTGTATACTGAGGAGATTATATATATTAGGAAGAAAATTGTTTGATTGGTGGTGATTGCATGTTACTATTTGTGTATTGTGTAAGTATGTGCTGTACAGACATGAGCTGTGTGTAGCATGTATAGGTAGCACCTGCATGTTACATGCTTGCTTGTTCTACTGATTTTTCTAGGAAAAAGGTCATCTTTATCTTCAAGCATTATTGTGCTTTTGTCAGAGTTTAAGTGGAAAACATTCAATATGAAATTGAATGTAGAATTGTGTTTTCATTTTCTTTTTGTTTGATATAAAAGCAGCGTAGATCAACCCATGTCTTAATCTTGTGACAACAGCAGCCCTTTTATCATTGTCCCTTTTTAGAAGAACGCTGTGTTAATCTATAGTTGCTTTAAGGTTTTGTTTGTAACAGCTTGTTGTAACTGTTTATGGGAACTGCCTTGAAAGTTGTGTGTTGATATATTTAAAAAAATCCATGCTTTTTTTCATTTGTTACATTGCATAACAAATATATAAACAGAAGAGATGCTTGGCTTAAGGCCAGATTTCTGAAACTCTTGGGGCAAACTCTTGATGGGAATTTTCTCTCCTGCTTCCTCTCCATAAATGTATAAAACTTTTTGTACTGCTTGGAATAGATCCTTGAAATGAGTGACTTGTAGTTTTAGATATGACATGCTGACATGTCTCTGAAATCCTGAAGAGTTGGTTATTGGGATGGGGTAGCCTTTCACTGTTTTTTTAAGGGGAGGAGGGGATTGCCAGTCTCACTGAAAGATCAAGATACTGCTTGATGTAGAGGAGTTTAGTGAGGGGGGTTGAGTTTAGAGGTCTGAGGAATGGGGAATTTCCAGAAAACTGAAACCATGTCTGCACTTGACAGTGTTTTAGTATTACAGGCTAAAAATATTTTTTGATTCAGAAAGTGATAGTCCACAGCTACTCTCAAACAAAATATTATCAAACTTGTTTTCTGGAAAGGTTCCAAGTACTTTTTGTAGGTCTGAGGCAGAAAAAAAGTGATCAACTTTAAGTTCTCTGTTCATGCATTTATTTTTTTCCTGAAGTTAGAAGTCAGATTTTATTATAGCAATTAGTACACTTAGAAAGGGAAATGGCTTATTTGCCTTTAGCAGCTGGGATGGGATAGTTTGATTTTTCTAATTCTTACTGCAGTTACCTTCTGTAATAACTACAGAGGCTGAACTGTACTTGTCACTTTCTGTTCCCGTGGCTTCTTGTTATGCTTTTTCTTCAGTGACTTTTCTTTGCATTAAATACATCTTGGATATAGAAATGTGATAGAACATTTCTTCCTCAGTCTTTGAGAGTTCTGCTTGAGTGCTGATGGAGCCTGCTCAGATGGAACTTTCAGGCAGTATCTCTGCACACAGAATGGAGTTTTCATGGTGTTCAGTACTGTTAGAAGAAAATAAAACCTCTATGTAAAGTGTCTTGCGTTTAGTCAGACGTTTTAAACCACATCAGTGTGGATGCAATGCAAAAACCATTTCAAAAATAATAAATGCTATTCTTATCACTTTTATTACAGGCTGGGTTATGCAGAAGGCAGTGGCACAGTAATCACATAGTTCTTAAGTAATAGCATGCAATTATATTCCTCCAAACCACTGGGAATGCTGGAAGCATGTTAGTTTATAAAAGAGCAAGCAAAGGCCCCAAAGATGTAACCATGGCTGCCTACTGTATTCCTTCAGCCTCTTTCTGTGGGCTTTGATTGTGTTTCTGAAGACAGATCCTCTGAATGTCTTCTGGTGAATACCTGCTTCATCCATTCCTATTGGGTGAGTTAGACACATGAGGAGGGATTCCTTGCTGCTGCTGGTAGTGACCTGGCAGAGAAGAAAATAAGTTCATTAAATGACATGCTGGATTATTAGAAAATAATTACAAATTGAAGAATTGGATTGCTACTTTGGACCGTATGAAACTCTGGAAGGAATGCGGGTTTGTTTTTGGGTTTTTTTTGGTGCAATAGAATGCTCTCTTGATAAAAGAGCTCCTACCTGCTGTTTTTTAAAAGTGCTTCTGCGTGGACTGTACTTGTCAGACAATGCTGTGTTGAAGACACCTTTGCCTGGCAGCTCTTTGAAATGGTTGTTTCAGCTGTATAACTATGGATTTGCTTTCAAGATGGTTGAAAAATCACAGTATCATTGTGAGCATTGATGCTGGTTTGGGTGAAATATGTTCCTTTCATTCGTCTTTGCTGATAACAACAGAAGTATTTCTTGTTTCCCCCCCCTTTTTTAAAAATGAAATATGATGTGTATGGGGCTCAGAGCAACCTTATCAAACATCAAAGATGTTGCTGCTCCATGCAGGGGAATTGAACTAGATGACAGTTAAAAGTTCAGTCCAACCTAGACCATTCTATGATTCTGTGTACATTAGATTGCCATAATTTATTCTAACGTATTTTCTCCACCTGCTTCATTAACGTAATTCTTCCTTCACGTCTGAGAATTCTCCTAATTACAGCAGTAGGTGTGCAGTTGTTCCACCTGTTCTAAGTGCAGGTTGTACTAGGCAGGATGTCACACAGCCAGACTGATTTGTTTGTGCTACTGCACACTTCGAAAAATCAAATATGACCACTATATGGACTCTTGTTTAGAATCTGGTTGTTGCTTGGCCACTAGAGAAAAAGGTATTTGATATGCCCCTCTCCTTTTAAGAATTCTCTCTGATAATTACTTTGAATAGTTCATAATTTTGAATTCATATTTTGATTAAATTGTGGATTTTTTGGATAAGGCTAAGAACCTTTCATTTTGCTCATTTAATCTAAACTCATATCAATAAATAATGTCTTTAAAAGGCTAAAAAAAAGAACAGAACTCTGTTTCTTTTTCATTTCAAAAGTCAGTCCCTTCCTACGGCCTTCCTGTGTTTATTTGAAGATTTCTAACCTTAATTACTGTTTTTTTACATAAATAATGTCTTAAGTGTATTAGGACAGGGAGAGAGAATAAATGTTTGCTTATTATCACCAAAAAATTGAATATTACCCTGCAGCCAAAACTTAATAGATGTAATTTTACGGCTAAAAAATGAAGATAAATCAATTTTATAGTCATTATTATGTATCCAGCAGTATATGTAACATTATTATGTATTTAACAGTTTCTGACACTACCTGAACATCTCTGTGCCAACATATTCTAGCCTCTGTTTTTTACTCATAAGCAATGCTTTGGGAAAGAGCTTTAGCAAACTAAAAGAGTTCTTTTAGAAACATTGATGTGCATAGCAACTTATATCTGCAGAATACCATTTAAACCCTCTTGGCCCTTTTATTCTTCCTGAAGCCTGATTATGTCCGTGCTTGCGGATCTTATAAACATCAAGGCTATTGACTTCTATTGAAAAGAGTCTATTAGTTCTCTTGCTGTAGAGTCCAGTCAGTGGTGCTTTTGAAAGATACCTCTTTTGTCTAGAGATTTATGCCCCCATAGCTGAAATGTGGGCGGTGACTTTGCAGGTGCTGTTAGACTCTCCTCAGCACAAAATAAAGTGAATTAGCTCAGATAGTCTTGGTTGCATGGAACAAATTATGAGGACACAATTGCCTGGTTACTGTTTCGGAATGTGGCTTGAGCAGATTAATGACTTTCTACCACTGACTGTGTGTGTGGGTCTTCCCCTTGTGTTTGTTTGTTTTTTCTTTTTGACTTGCTTGCTTTGTAGAGAGGCTTCAAAACAAGAGCTCGGGCTAAGAGGTAGGAGAAATGCCAGCCTAAAAACCATTGGGTGAGAGGAAGGGTGAAACCCCTCCATTTCAGCAGGAGTAGGCTCTGCTGTAGATTGAACCTTTACCTCCAAAGTGAACTGCCCCTTTAGGATGGGAGTTTTTCGAATGGCTCTGCCTAGAATTGCCATGTTTGGACATGCTGTGCATGTAAATGAATAAAAGCTGAAGGCTTTTGTAGAAATATTGTCACTTTGTGCATCCTTGGCCAATCTGCTTGGAAAAGACCCACTCAGAGCTGCAGAAGTGCTGTTATGGAAGTCAAGGTGCCACAGGTTCCCTTTCAAATGCTTTTAAACAAGCAGTTTTGCGGATCCATTTGCCTGTGATCACTGGCCTGGTGGGAGGTAGAAGCCAAATATCCCTACATTTTTTGTGGGCCTCCTTTTAGTCCTTCCCTGGTCTGTTTCTGTTGTGTCTTCAGCGAAAAAGGCATTTTGGTTTAGACCTCTCTTAAACAGGGGACTGTATGAATCTTAACACAGTTACTATACACAGAGTTTTGAAAACATTGAATGCTTCTGTGAGGGGAAGAGGCTGGGGCAGAGTCAGCTATGACGAAGTAGAATGAATGTTTGCACAATACAGCTGTGACTGGGAAGGGGGCAAATGCCAATGCAATATAGGTTTGAACAAGGAAATAGATAAAAATTAGATACTATTAAAGGCAGAAGTGTCACAGAGAATGAAAACTTATGAACTATTGAAAGAAAACATATGAAGTCAAAGAAGGGAAATGTGTGTTATGGCTTGGGATAATTCTCTGAAATCTGTAAAACTGAGGAAACAGGCCAGTTATGTTCATAATTATTAGAATTGTGTGTATAGAGAATCAGATAAACATGGAGAAAATTGTTTGGCTCCAAGATACATGACATTTACATTACATGCTACAAATAATAGTTTCAAATTCATACTTTAAAATATTAACTGTTGAATTTAAGTTTGGGAAGCTTAGCATCCATTTGTCTGCATAAGGAGAAGCCAGTGATTTTACTGCTTGCAGAGTTACAAGATCGGCCCAGATGGAGATACATTTTGTGTATCAGAATGACCATTCTAGGAAGGATGAGTAACTTCTCTGGGCCACAGGCTGATTGCTCATCATTCTGCCTGCTGTGTTCTTGCTGACTATTGGTGAGCATTTACTAGGTTTGTGAACATTCCCAAGCTGGTTAAATTGCTAATTCACAGTTAAAATAAATATGATTTAAATAATTGAAATGGCAATTCCCAAACTAGAAATATCTTAAACTTGTTCTGCTGAGACCAGAATTATGGCAAGTGTACCCTTTTATTGTCCTCTGATGTGTAAAAGTGAAAGAGCCAGAAACATTATCCCTGTGTTTAGTGAGCGGATCACTGTCAGAATTGGGAATGGGTGTTATATCTCCTGACTTCTGACTGTTCTCTGCTGACCATGTTGTGCAAGGT
>WAAE01014617.1:0-23830 GCA_013400495.1 Nicator chloris | reverse complement strand
TGAAGAAGTGGGCAAAGTCTTAGAACTGCTTTCTTCTCTGAACTTACTGCAAGCAAAGTCTTGGCAGCTCAGATATCTGAGGGAGATAGGTATCTGAGGAGAGCAGTAGATGTCTATCTTGTCTTCTGAAGGGCTTTTGACATTGTCTCCCATCACATCCTCATAGGTAAGGTCAAGAAACATGAGTTAGGCGAGTGGACAGTGAGGTGGATTGAGGACTGCTCTAGGTGAACCTGCTTGAGCAAGGGGATTGGCCTAGATGATCTCCAGAGATACCTTCATATCCTCACCATTCTGTGATTCTGTGATGTAAAGGATTTTTTTTTTTTTGGAAAATCCTTCCTTGTATTCACAAATAATATTCCACTTAAATATTGTGACATTCTTTAAAATTATATTTTTTCTTTACTGCTTTTTGCCATGAAAAATTATTTGAAGTTGTTGTTGTGTCACGGAAAGTTAAATTCACTAAATGTTCTCCTGAGTCTAATCTAGTGTCTATTTACAACATTTGTGGTGGTTTGAAGTTACTTTCAGGGACTTTTGTGCATGTTTTTTAATTATTGAGACTTTAGTAGTAATAGTGTTCTACAAATTTGTTTATTCTTTTTCAGTCCTGTCATTTCAATGTGAATTAGCATTAGCAATATATTTAGCTTTTGTACAGCCAAATACACTCTATAAAACTCCATGTTATTTTCTTTTGGTTTTAATTTTAATGAGGCCTTTAAGAATATGTAGCTTATATGAAATCAGCAGTAGAAGTGAGGTGTACATAGCATCATAAAATTTCTAGTGAAAGAGATATACCATTACTGTCAGTTGTGAAAAAAATATTTAGCATGTTTAAGAACCAATGGCTTTTCTAAAACAATGTCTTCTATTCTGCTGCCACTAGTACAAGTGTCTTTTGAGGATAACTCTACCATTTTCAGGAAGCAAGAGAAAAAAAGAAAAAAAAAAGAAGCAAAGAAAAAAAAAATCAACCAAAAACCAGTCTTCAAAGCTTCTAGGAGCTAGTCCTCTAAAAAGTGATCTTTCACAGTCAGATAATAGCTTAAGAAAAAAAACATGTTTGAAGCTTGTCTGTCATGAATTCAAAACATGACCTAAGTTCTGGTGAATTTTTGTTTCATGAAGGGTTTTAAAAAATTAATAGAAGTAAAAACAGCAGCACTTTAAAAATAAGTTAAAATAAATTTAAAAACATACCCTGACCTTTTTAATTGGAAGGAATTGAAAATAGTTAAAATTATATCAACTGACTTTTTAGAATTCTTACAGAAAATTTTTAAGAAATTCATAATTACAGTAGATAAGACTGATTATATTAAAAGAGTAACCAGAATGTTTATTAAAAAAGAGAGTATTTTTATCATGCTGAATGGAATTCAAAGATAATAACAAGCTTGTTAAAAGCTGTTAGAAAAAGAGTAAAAAATCCCTTTTTCTAGCGCTGTGACTTTCAAGTAATGGCAACCAACAATTTGACTCAACATTCAAGTAATGGTAGAACTATTTGAACTAGGAAGAAGCTTGCTCCAGACAACTCCGAAAGACCTGAAATGTTTAGGGTATCATACTTTGTGTGCACTGGAATTCAAAGCACAGTCTTGTCACTGGACATGATAGCTCTTTTCAGCTTCTTTGTAGGTGTAACAGCCAAGACAAGGGTAAGTAAGGATTGCAGATGAGTTTCTCAGGTGAGTTTCTTGGGATACAGGAAAGAGGTGCTATTACTTGCTACTGTTAAAATACTATTTCAGACTGGTTATCTCTTATTTTGGGGGTTTAGACAACTTTTTTTTGGTTCTGGTATTTTTTTTTTTCAGTCTGTAACAGTCATGTTTTGATGGATTATCAAATATGAAAACCCGGAGAAAATGTTTGATTTGCCTCATGGAATATTTATTTTGTCTCTGATGTGAACTGACCCATGTCACTACTTGGCATTATAGTATAGGTACAGATATAATATTTTTGGGTTTTTTGTTATGAGGTGATCTTATAACTCAGGTAATATCTTGCATTCTTTAAAATGTGTGTTTCTTTTCAAAGTTAAACTGTTGACTTTCTTGAATAAAAAAAAAATGGAAATACAGACTTTATTGCTTTTGGAGC
This sequence comes from Nicator chloris, assembly GCA_013400495.1. Taxonomy (NCBI): domain Eukaryota; kingdom Metazoa; phylum Chordata; class Aves; order Passeriformes; family Pycnonotidae; genus Nicator; species Nicator chloris. The sequence goes on along the minus strand of WAAE01014617.1, from coordinate 21,709 downwards.
TCTGAAAAGAAAGATATGGGTTGACAAATGTAGAAACAAAACACATTTACTTCTGATGCAGTCTGAGGAATTAGTTGGTTTTTATTAGCACACTAAGTGGCTTTCGTTTCTGGGAAATAATTTATCATTTTCAAACTGAAAACAAACCAAACGAACAAAATATGCAAACATATTAGAAAAAACTTTGTAAGTTATTTTAGAGTAAAGTTGTCCTTTTAATGCTTGCTAATCTAGTAAGCAGTAGTTAAATGGGGTTCCAAAGAACATGGAATCTTGTTTTACAACAGTCATCCAATATCCTTAACCAGCCTGCTCAACTTTGTATTTTTCCCTGAGTTGATTGAAGGAATAGTTTTAACAAGAAATGTAGACATATTGGTGATAAAAATGACATTACCTCATGAAAGACCAAATAGAAGTGTCATGGAGACACACACAGTGGTGTCACTTTACAATGCAGGAGATGCTGAATAAAAGCAATCACAATTCCCAGAGGGGGCAATGTACACAATATTTAATGGGAACAATGCACACCAATTCAGAAACATGGAGAAGACCTGACAGCACTAACAACTTTGATAGCAGAAGATGAGGCTCCAGTGTATGACATCTGACCTTAAAAAAAAAAGTCTATCTCTCTAGTTATTAAATGCAAAGAATAAAAAGGATTTGTCAGAATGGAGTGACTGAGTCAGTGTTTCCTTCCACATGACCAAATCCAGGGCAGAATAGGACACAAATATGAACATATACTAGGGTTTCATTCTTTTTCCTTCCAAAGGTGGCAATTTATATTATTATGTGTCAAATAAACATTATACCAGAGAACAATATTAAAAAATATGATAAAATTTCATATACTTTGAAAATAATAGAATGAGTTTATTTTTTACATGACCACAGTAGCAGCTATGTCTTATTTACATAATGGTCTTGTAGGAAGTTGCATTTATAACAATAAAACCAATGTACAAGAGAACTCTTTGTATAGCAGAGGAGTATCTTCATTGTTATTGAAAGGTCCTGAAAAGATATCTAAAGGCAATAGGACAAAATAATAAAATTATATATCTAAGACATCATTTTCCTATTTTGTCATGAATGTGTAGCAATTTTCAGTTTGTCATTGAGATGTTACATGCATGACTTTCAGATGACATTAGGTATTTTAGTGTAAGTCACTTCAAAAATACTTTTGTGTAAAAAGTAGTTTAACTCTTGCATTCAATTGATGTATAAGATATTGGAGAAGCTCATGGAAAGAGAAGGGAATGAAAAATCAGAATGAGAAATGAAGTGGACTGAAAAAGGGTCAAGGAAACACATTTTGTTGCTTGTGGCTATTTTAACAACTTGCATTCTATATAGAGCAGGTTGTACTTGTTTTTCATTTCTATATTAAACTCTTCCCTAGACAAACAAAATCATTTAGCTTCTCACTTACTTTGTAATTTAGTTTGACCACCTAAGTCCAGTTTTTAATTACTGGAGTTGCTAAAATTGATTTATCTTCTAATGTCCCAGTGGGGACGGAAACAGAGTTACTGGTGAAAATAGCAACTTAGAGTCATGAAAAGGACACACAGTTTTGCCATTTCTTTTGTTTTTCAACTGCAAGGCAGGATTTAAAATAAATAAAAGTGGAATCTATGAGATTCAGCAGTACCTAAATAGTTGAATTTTCTTTAACACACCTAATTTTAGTTTTCATACAAATTTTTGATCATTTCAGTTATAAAATATCTATGTATATAAATTGGTTTCTTCCAGTAATGCTACTGTGATAGATTTAATATGTATTTGATTCTTTCTCCTCAGTTATTCTAAATGACTTCATCTACTATATGCTGCACTCAAACTCTGTCTCCTTTCTCCAATTTGGGAAGATATTTTGAATTCTAATGAATATGCAGACCAAGACAACTGTCCTTTAAAATTGAAGGAAGCTATGTATCTCAATCATGACCATATGCTTTTAAAAAACTCATAGTTTTGACTGAAATTGAATTTTGATTAATAAATCTGTATGTATTTCTCTGTATAAAGATAGATGGTTACCTAGATTTATTGAAATGTGTACACAGTCATGAGACAGTTATTTTTTACCCAAAAGATTTCTGGAAGAAAGTTATATAAGTGCATTATACTCTTGGAGAAAAAGGCTGGCATTCTGCATTTCCAAATTGTGACATTTAAAGCTTCACTGCTACGTACTTTGCTCTAAATAAAAACACCATTACTATGCAAAGTATTTAATACACTAAGATAGTCTCAAGATGGTCAACAATGGGGAAAGAAATGGAAAAAAAAGCATCAGTGTCACAATTAAATACCAATGTTTAGGGGCATATTAATGAGATTGTGACATTTTCTGATTTTGAAGACATCCTTATCTTTGTCTACAAGTGCAGAACATTTGGCAGTACCAAACATCTGCACTGTCACTCCTAGTCTGCAGGAATAACTTGATAACAATGCAAGCAGCCAACATAATTTACAGGAGCTCAACAGATGCTTATAAATGGTAGAGCATGTTGGAAGTGATGTCTTCATGAACAAGATCCTCTTTGCATCATTATTATGTTTCTTCACATCTTAAATCTGATTTTGCATGTGGTCTGACCAGCTTGGAACAGTACTTGGACAATGCACCTCACATCCCTTTTCACATCATAAACCAGCAGGACATCATACTGTCCTTTGTAAAGGTTTGTGAAGAGAACTGAATTTGGAATCTTTTATATTAAATTAATAAATATTATTAATATAAATTGTTTGTATTAGGCAATAAACAAAGAATGGTGTTGAAACATCTTACTCTGGCTGTGTCAGAGTAGCCAGACAAACTGCAGTGGATGGGATGGGATCTGTGGATCCCAGTCAGGTAGATAGGTAGAGTAAATGAATAGTGTAGCTCAATGCTATATATTTCTAAAATTACTAGCAGTTGTGGTTAAGGGAACTGGTTTTATTCTGCAGATTCTGTTAAAGGAACTTCTGGAGTTCTTTAGGAAATTTTAAGCTTTCACACAGTGAGAACCAAGACACTCCAACCACATGTGTGAAACCACTAGTCACTTTAAATCTTAGCCCATCTTTTATTCTGTTCTGTACATATTAGCACATACTTTATTCACCATTGTCAAAATATTTGAGTATAAATATTCACAGACTTTAGAAGAAGACATGTGCTTTAAGCAGAGCAGTGTAATGGACAAGCAGAGTAACCTCCTGCCATGTCATGTGTAATTTGCAAATGTCATACAGTACAATGCTTGAAATTCCTTTGATACATTCATGCATTATGTAATTTGCTGTATACTCAACAGAACAAGCAATACATAAAACAGACAGATAGCATTATGGGGCAGTTGTATTAAAACTATAATGGGCTTCTGGGCAAAAATTCAGCCCAGAAGTGGGAATTATAAAGATCAAAGTTTTTTTGTCTTTTACTGATCTTAGGGAAAGTGCCTCAAATAATCCTTTTTGAACTGACTCACATGCATCACTTCAGAGTCACAGAACACAGAGGACATTGAATGTATGGAGAGATTCCATTTGGGGTTAAATAAATGGTTTGCACCCCATAATGTCACCCAGGTTTTATGAAACAATCCACAATGTGTGGCAGCCAAAATTAAAAGCTTAGCCTGAAGATTCCTTTCTATTCCTGCCTGACAGGTAGGGACAATGATTGATCCATCTGGTAAGATTGTTTGTTATGGAGTAATTAGTCATTGAAAGGACTGATGAATATGAAAAAGACAATGTAAAATGGTATGTGCTATTATTAAAAAAAATCAGTTACAGCTGAAAGGTTTAGTAGTTATTGTTGAACTCAAATACATATCCACAGCCAGTCATTATATTTAAGAGAATGCCAGGAAAAGTGAAAAGTACAGGTTCAAACATCATTTTACACATTAGTGTTTCAATAACAGTTAAGAGTCCTCCCTACATAATAAATCCTGGACACAAGAAACAGTAACAATTCTATTAATAAAACTACTAATGATCAGTGATGAGAAATGGTACTCAGGGTTATTATTTCAAGTAATTGTCCATGACTACTTAACCAAATTTTTAGACAAATGTTTTTGGCTCTGCATGTGTCTCTTTCCACTCCTGCTGATCTGGCATAAACATTACTGGAGAGTAAATGTTAAACTCTTTTCAAAGAGTCGCAGAAACTGAATGTAAAGTGCTTAATTCTCTGGTGGTGCAACCATGGAATTTTGCCAGCACAGAAATTTGGCCCTACACACGTACATACAGGGAGTTGTATGCCAGGTTTTGTGTGTACAGCCAAATGCAGAATAGAAGCAATAACATGTAACTTAGCCAGGCTCTCACAAGTAACCCACATGTCCTGATTGCAAATAGCAAATTGTCACTTAGGTGCATGATTAATACAGAGCAAAATTCAGCCACTTTCCAAAAATAATTCTGTGAAACAAAGGCATGAATGGAAATCTTTCAGAAGAGGCTAAATTTGTCAGATTAATTATTCATTGTGCAGCAGTCCTTTACATGTACTGCTGGGGTTAGCAATAAAGTAAGGAAGAATTACAGCATAAAAGAGAAATGCAGAGCAGTTCTTCAGCAAAACAAGCAAATATAAGAGTAAAATAAGCAAAGAAAACCATGAAAAAGCAGCATGCCACTGAAGATGTAAGCGATATCTCGTCCAAATTCAACAGGACAGCAAGGGTATCTTCTGTAACCAAAATTTAGCAGAGAATATGGTTCAGTTGTGAAACTCCGAATTCATAAAGAAATTTAGTATCTTTTCTAAGGTAAAAATAAAAGGTATTTCAAGCATAATAGTACCCCTGCAAGATTCAGTTAGTTACTGTCACAGCTGGAGAACTACTGGGAAACAAACCGTTAAAAATCCCACAGGGCATTTTCCTAGACATCCATATAAATTTTTGTTATGTTACTCACAATGAAAGAGTGAAACAGCTGTAAAACAGACACTTGGACATTTCTCTTGTGTCACAGCTGGAAAGCCATGGATGCATTGGGCTGCCTTGCTGGGGGGAATAATGTGCCTTTGCAGGACTACTTTTTGTCCTGGGTCTTCTGCCTTTTCTGATCTCACTAGTGGCCTGGTGTTGAATGCGCCATTGAGGTGACACTGATGGTATTGATACATCAGAGATATGAAGAAGAAACTCTCTGCAGCAAGCTGGGATTCAGACATGGCTTTATAACTGTTCTACCACCTAAATCTGTCTCCTCCTGGTGACCTCCCCTGGTTACTGGGGGCATTTCAGAAGCAAGCATCTCACACAATAACATCAACAAAGAGAATTAACAAATCTCTCTGGAATTTATATGCACAAAGAGATTCCATCTTTAAAAGCCACAGAGAAAGGAATCTTTTACAACTCTTTTCCTTGTAGGAGACCACGCTTTTGGCCCTCATTTTCCATGAACACTTGTCTTTCACATATGGTTTGCAGAATTTAAGAGTCACAACAGATTTATGAAAGATTTCCTGGCTGAGATCTTGAGATTGTAGAATAGCATATCTTGGATACATCTCATCTCCTCTTTCTCACTCCCTTTTATTTTCTGGAACAGGATGCCCTCCTGTTTTTTAACATGCATCATTTCATCAATATAAGAGCAGAATGCCACAGCTGAGATTAGGATGTTTTATTGTATTTTACAGTTCAGTCAATTCTGAACAGAAAAGCTAATAAATTAGCAAGGTTACACTGCACTAGCTGGAGCTGTCTGAGGTTGAGCTGAGACACAGAAACATTTCCTAAAGCAACTCAGTCATACGGGGACGAGCAGCCTTTGTTCACTGACAATTATTCTGTTTTTCCCAGAGACACTTATTAATACATAATGCAAGAGAGCCTAGGCTCACTGTGTTCTTTGCTTCCTACATGATTCCTCTGTTCCTTCAGGAGCAAAGAGAACAATCCCATTTGACCTTCTTGCATTATACACATTTAAGAAGAAATACAATCCATCTTTCTCTATTTAATCTACCCTTTCTGATTACCTGCTCATCTGATCATCTACCAAAGATATTTAATTCCAAGAGATCAGTGCAAAGGTTTTGGAAATACCACTTCCTGAAAGTGACTTTTCAGCTACCCCTCTCTTGTAAAATTGTGCATTACTCTCTAGTGAGGAATAATAGGCTGTATTGTTACTCAACATATATGCCAGGAGAAAAGAGTGATAAGTAATGATGAAATTGGATCATTTTGATAGGCCAAACTGAATTCCTTAGGCTTTGTGAACAATAGACTCTTTTGCAGCCATGGGTATATATCTGAAGCAGAAAAGGAAATCCGAATTTAAAGGATATTCATTGCCTATAGGCAAGATACTTTCAAACTGAAGGTTTTGCTACAAAGCAAATGCAACATAGTTAGTGAAATTCTTTCATTTACTTCTGTAAATTAAATTGGTGAGACTATTAGAAAAATTCAAGTGGTTGTTGGCTTGAAAATTCATTTCAGAACAGAGAAACTAGAACAAAAAGAAGAAATTAGGAATAAATTTAGAGCAAATATGACATAAAAATCAAAAAAGCTTGACAAAAATATAGAACTAGAATAAACCATGAATTAAAGTGTAAAAATTTTAAAAACCAATCTATTCTATTTGTCCCCCAAAATCGTTTTACCTCAAAAGAGGGGCATTAAGGTGAGAGAGAGTTCTCATGTGAAATAAAAGGGCACAGATCAGATTTTCATACTGTACACAATCAGACTGAGTGGAAAGATTTGCATTTTTCCACCTGGTGGATAATTAAATACTGGCATAACCTATCATAAGATGTGATGAAGTCTCTATCATTTTAGATTGACACTGTGCAACTTGAAAAAATATTCCATTCTCAAATCAAAAATGTATTCAGTAAAGTTCTCCACCTCATATTGTACTAAAAATGAGACTCATTTCTTTAATGGACTTTTCAGACCTTTATATCTATAAACATCAGCTTCTGATGAAATCCACATAGCAAATTATTCATTGACAAATTTAGTAGGATTAGTCTATATTTAGAAATGTACAAGCAGTGTCATGAGATATTTCATATGTGTTAAAACAATTCTTCCCGTGTAAGCTAGAGGTCATGCTATATAACTTACTGTTTTAAAGATTGTCTATTTGAATTTCCTTACATAGAAGCATATCTCTAACATTCCTTATAATGCAACCCTCTCATGCATTTTTAAACGTTTTCTAAAGTCTTCAGTGAACATGGCTAGGAACTCTCTTGATTCAAGACTATTTAGGCAGTAGAATGGAAGGATTTTTGCAGCCATAAAGTGTCCTTTAGTCCTGTATTTCCACAATCTCTCTCTCTAGCTTTCATATTCTTTATAACATATTGAAACAATCAACATATCTTCAATTTACATGATTAATATAGTACAGCTCTTACAGCTTTGGAGGTCTAATGATACAGGTCAGAGGGAAGTCTTCCAGAGTCAAAGTGTCCATTAGGTCGCTGACATTTGCAAAAAATTGTAGGAGAAGGGATTACAGGCAGCCTTGCACCTGATAAGTCACAGCTGTGGTAATCACCAAAACCAGCCTTGCCCTTAACAGGTCACAGCTATATCCAACAAGGGTGAGTGGGATGAGTGTGTGGGTTGGCTGGGCAGGGAAAATGATCCAGAGGGAGCATGGACCAAATGAGGATGGACCAAACAGGAGAAAGAATTGCTGCTGTGAGGTCAGTCTGAGCCTGCTGTTGGAGCCTGCAGTCAGAGTCTGCAAGAGAAGCCTAGAGTGGGAGTCTGCTGGAGCTGGAGTCAGGATGGCCGAGCTGTGAGGAAGAATGAACCGGGACCTTTTCAATACTGTTGAACAAGAGTGTGTGTCTTGACTCATTCCTGTCTCTAAAGCAAGGTCTGCTGCAACAAAAAAATGACAAAAAATTTGGGGACAGATATTATCACTTGGAATTTTCAACACTCAGTTTTCAGCCCTTTGTTCTATATGGAAACTTGAAATATTTCAGATTCATTTAAAGCTGTGTCTTAAGAATATATATTTTGCTAGGTCAATCCATTCCCATCTACTATATTTTCTTCTTTCCAGTTTTTTGTGTTTAGTGGTTTTTATGGTTTTATTTCTCATTCTTTTTTTAGGTATGTGTCATCCCTAGGAAAAAATTCTATAAAAGTCTGAGATAATTTTAAGCCTTATTCAAAGGCTTTATTCACTGCTTGCTGTTAAGCAATCAACAAAAAAATCTAATAATGTCTACTAAACATATAATCAAATAGGTAATAAAAACTTAGTTTGGACATTCATGATGGAAAAACAAGTATACAAGGATTTAGCTTGAGCTCTCAAACTCTAGAATATATGTATATCTATTTACTCTATAATTCCATGCCAAGTCTACAAGAATTATAATAATTTGCCACATGTCAGGTTCCCCAAGGAATTCATGATCCTACTCATGGATTTCTTATGAAAAATTTAGTCTATCTATGTTATGTCCAACTAGTTTGTTTCTTCCTTATCTAGTCTTAGAATTGAAAATGCCACCTTTATTATAAAATAAACCCAAAACAAAATCAAATCAAACAAAAACATCAGCAAACAAACAAAAATGCATGCAACCAAAAGGAGGAAATAAAAAACCCAAACACCCTCAAAAAGCCTTCCTTCCCCTTGTCTCTCCTGCCAGATTTTATTTTAAGATTTCTTATGCTAGATTCTTCGTTATAACTCACCAGCCCTCTGAGAATTCCCTGTCAGAAGGTTCCCAAATGAGCATCATTAGGAGATCAAAGTTTTCCAACAGTTGATCTGTTGCTTAGTTACCAACTCCCTGGAATTATGACGTGACAAATTGCTTTGTCCTGAACAGAAGTCAGCATTTTGTCCAAAGGAGCTTCCACCTGAAAAGAGGATCATCATTATTTAACAACCCTCTGATGTTACCTTGGATCACCCTCCTTTGAAACTGCAGCATGGAAAATATTCCAAAAAAAGGAGGTAAAAAGATGACAGAGAGAGAGACACGACCCAGATACAAAATACATTTCACAGTCTTAACATAGAGACTCGTGGAGCATCTCCAGTATCAAACAGCAATAAAGAGTTCTGCACAGACACATTCACTGTGTCATATCACATTTGGGTATGAAAATTAAACTCAGCCTCTCGAAACTCCAAATGTGAAGGACATTCAAGTCAAAAGATCTGGCACAGACTTATCTTAAATTTAATAGAGCACTGTTTAATTTAAGATGTTAACATTAAAAAATATCTGGATGGCACCCAAGACATTATAAAGCTATGATTTGCTAAATATTCATCACTTTGTACATTCTCTAAAATCATCTTTCCCATGCAAATAATTAGGCATTTCATTTTTAAAAAACGTGTCTTGAGAATTAGACAAGTCAATTCTATGTTCCCAATTCTAAATGCAAATATGGAAAAGAAAGCACTTACTACAAAAGGATCATATATTTTTTTCCACAGAAAGGTCAGACTGGACAAAAGAATTTTGATGTCAAATTCACCCTTTGTGTTCTGCTCAAATTCATCTTTCAAGAGCAATGTATTTTATTACTTTACAAAATGAAAGCCTATTATTTCTGCAAGTGATTCTTGATCAATAATAAATTTCCCACATAGTTTTACTTGAGGTCATTTGATATCTGGGCATTTGTTATACTTTTAAGACTGAATTCAATGAGGTTTAAAATAAAATCAAATGCCTCCTTCCAACTTTTTTAAGGAAAAAACAGTTTAATTCATCAGGAAAACAGTCAAGGAAAGAACAATGCATTTTACGCATATCAACATGGATCATAACAGAATGCATTATACATTTGTTTTAAGCATCCATATTTGATGATAAAAGAAAAATTCATACTAAATATTCTGCATTGACACAGATCTATGCATATGTACATACCACAGAATGTCTTGAGCTGGAAGGGACCCAGAAGGATCNAAATACAAATATAAATATAATGTAGCATTACAGATTTGTGTGACCTTAAAGAGCAATTCTCAAAGAACCCAGAACTTGAAACAACTCCATCAGTTTCCCCCTTTCCTCTTCTTACTGTCACCACCTAATGATGGCTGAATAATTGCACCTTGTTATCTTTCTAATCCTTCACACCCCACCAAAGTATTTTTAAAATATGCTTATTCTGGATAATTTTCCACAATTTCTCAAAACTTCGGTAGCTGTTATAAGGAGACAAATAGACAAAAAATCCTCACCCTACCAGAAACATTTATCTGTCTTTAAACCTCATAAAGGCTTTTTGTTTTTGCAGTCCTGTAGGATGCATAGGCCTTGTGTTTTTTCTGCTTTCCTTTTTCAGGGCTAAATAATGGTGCATGTCTGAACTGCAAACCAGAGGCTTAGTGTGAAAATAACACTGAACCGTAATTAAATAGAGACATAATGCTCAATTTTATTCAAATGAGATTGAGGACATGACAAAATGGCAGCACTATCTTGAAATCAAGCTGTGGTGAAATTGTATGATTCTTTATACTCAAGTATGTCAGAGATTCAAGAGGCTGCACTTATAGGGCCTCCAACTTCACTGCAGTAATCAACAATTTCTTGACTAAACCCAAGGTTTTACCCACAAAGAGGAGAAGATGATGCATTGCACAGCTCCACATTCAGCAGAGTCTTCTGACTGTCTGTGGCTCAACAGTGGCAAAATGTGAAGTTTTATAGCAGAGTCCCATTTTCAGGTTGACTTCTACCCAAACTGGCAACCCTCAAGCAGTTGCTACGGGCAGACAGATGCACTTCTTGGGGATTGCAAACCTTTGGAGAGCTCAGGAGCACAGGATGACATTTGCAGGGGGAGCTTGACTGGTGAAATGATATTCATGGGCTGTTGTGAAGTCACTACTCAGCAGGAGGGAGAGATTTTCCAGTCCAGAAGAATGTCCTGGGTGCAGAGCCGAGATGATGCCAGGGCGAGGTAACCTTGATGGGCGGGGTAAACTGCCAAGGCCCCATTCTCATGCAGATTTGAGCCTGTTGCTGTGCAGTGAACCTGAAATTAGTACAAGGAGAGCAAATGTGGGCCCCTTTAAGAACGAATGCTCTTGCCCATCAACTGCTTGCAGAAATTAACTCTGAACTTTGATCATATTTCTTAGGGAAGAAAAACAGATTAACAGCCCCCCCCCTGCCCCCGCTGAGATAAAAACCCAAAAATGTCTAAAACAGACTCAGAGAGAGGCACAGTCCATGCCATACAGTCTTGCACGTGTTACCTGTCTAAAGGCTTCTCGTGAAAGCACAGCTGCATGTGTCAAAGCTATTTTATCTGCTGTGTAGAGAAGGGAAGCTCTAACAAGTGCCTGCTGTAGAAACAGAGTACTGCAAGGAGGCCATTCCATAGCATTGCAAGAGAAATATTCAGCAAAAAGCAATCAAGGGGTGAGACAGTGGCTCCCACATCCTCACTGTGGTTTTGATAAACTGAAGGTGCCATTCTCTGGAGAGGAGTGGGAAGCCAGAAAGCGGCGTTTCAGAGAGCGACCCCCACAAGTACAGCAGTGCATGTGTCACGGCGTATCCCCACACTCAGAGCTGGCAGCCTTTACACATTTTGCTGCAGTAATTCAAGTTTTGGACTGGTGAGGATTCCAGAGATAAAAAGTAACATTACTGTGGCAGACTATTCTGCACAGTATTTTCAAAACTTGCACAATTGGATATGGTTCATGGAGCTGGACATGGTTCATTAGGCAAGTGTTTATAATGGCCCCCTGTTACATCTGCTGAAAGTAAAATGCTTTTATCTTGCATCCAGGAGCAGATTTTCAGACTGTCCACAATATCATGCATGCTGGTGGTAATTTACCCTTAATTTTTCCATTCAGTTTGCATTGCAAAGCAGCAGGGAGGTTTGCTTAACTCTAAATTCTGTAGTGTCAAAAGAATTAGCAGGATTCAATGCTAGTATTCATATGAATTTCTTCTCTTCATATTTGAAACAGAAAGATCTTATGTTTGTTAATATCCCAGAACCAAGCAGATAGATAAAAAATCTGTCAGTTTCTTGAATCTTTATGAAGCTCCTGGATATTGATTAAAATCAATTTATCACTTATTTATTTTCCACATTTATCTAGATGTGCCTCTATCTGTTAACTCAAGTTCCATATTAATTACTACATTAATTCATTATTGCTGCCACCAGTATATTGTTAATTTTTATTGACAAGTCATTCTTCAGCTCTTAGTGGAGCTTCTGATACATGGTCAATGTTCCATTATTTAGGGGTGGTTTGATTTTTTCATCTTTTATGGGTATTCATTTTGCTGGAAAAAAACCCACTTCTTTTTATTGTTTGTTTCCAAATCCCAAGATTAATCTGGAACCAGAAAATCCAGGATGGTTTTTGTTGATTTTGTTGCTATAAAACAGATTGTTGGATGCATCTAGTGTATTTTATGCTCAAAATGGGAAACAAAATTAAGCATTAGTCTGAAAGGTCTCAAGACACAATGAATCTGATTTAAAAAATTCCTTTGATAAACAAATGCAGTCAAAAAAAAAAAAAAATTAGTTCAGCCAGAAGACTTTGTTGCTCAGGAACAGATATTTCCAAGGACTGATTTTTACCCCAAGTAAATGGCAGTCTTGATGTTTTATTCATCATAAAGAGGACTTTATTCTCTTATCATGGCCTCCAGACTTTTCCCATCATACAGACCCTCAACCCTCATCTCAACCAATAGGATTCTGCTCTTCAGCAATAGGGTGGCTCAGCAGGACACCAGGTGCCCACCAAAGCCACCCTACCACTCCCCTCCTCAGCTGGTCAGAGAAGAGAAAATATAATGAAAGTCTTGTGGGTCATGATAAGGACAGGAAGAGATTTTTCACTAGCTATGGGCAAGACAGACTTGACTTGGGGAAATTAGCTTAATTTTTCACCAAGCAAGTCAGAGTAGGATAAAGAGAAAAAAAATCAAATCTTAAAACACCTTCCATTGGCCCTTCCCTTCTTCCCAGGCTTACCTTTACTTCTGATTTTCTCTCCCTCATCCCCCTCAGTGGCACAGAGAGATGGAGAACGGGTGTTGTAGTCAATTCATCACATGGNTTACTTCTGATTTTCTCTCCCTCAACCCCCCCAGTGGCACAGAGAGATGTTGTCTCTGTTACTTCTTCCTCCTCAGTGGGAGGACTCCTCACATTCTTCCCCTGTTCCAGTGTGAACTCCCTTCCACAGGACACAGTCTTCCATGAATTTCCAACACGAGTCCTTCACACAGGCTGCAGTTCTTCAAAAACTGCCCCAGCATGGGTCTCTTCCATGGAATGCAGCCCCTCAGGAGCAGACAGCTCCATTGTAGGTCGCCTGCAAGGTCGCAAGTCCTGCCAGCAAACCAGTGGGTCCCTCTCTCCATGGAGCCACATGTCCTACCAGGAGCCTGCTCCAGCAAAGGCTTCCAATGGACTCATAGCCACCTTTGGTCATCCACCTGCTCCATAGGGGGATCCCCTCACTAGCTCTAGTGGGATATCTTGTCCACCATGGACCTTCAGGAGCAGCAAGAAGACAGCCTGTCTTACCATGGGCTGCACCACAGGCTGCAGGCACCTCCTTCACCTCCTCCACTGACCTGGATGTCTGCAGGGCTGTTCCTCTCACATATTCCCAGTCCTCTCCTTGCCGTCCTGCTGCAGCTTTTTTCCCTTCTTAAAAGTGCTACCACCCTCACTGCTGGGCTCATCCTTGGCCAGTGGCAGATGTATCTGGAAGCCAGCTGTCAATGTCTTCATTGGGCATGGGAAGCTTCTCACAGAAGCCACTTCCGTAGTCCCTCTCTGGCAAAACCCTGCCATCCAAATCCAATACACCTCCTTCAGCAACTTTCAGCAGGAACTTGGCTGCACTTTTCCTGCACTCTTCTCACTAGGATGAACTGTGAATGATTTAAATATACAGAAATATGACAGCCACTTAAAGATACATGCAAACAAAATCCAGCTCAACAGTAAATTAGCTAGAATCTGCTTCACAATGAAGGGCAGGTGGCAGAGTTAGTTTTAATAAATGAATTAAGTATCTATTCAGTAAAATATATCCGTGAAGTGCAAGTACAGAAACATGGAATATAAACCTAATGTATTCTTTTGAATGTTTTTCATGGTGGTTTGAAGAAAAACAAATTAAAAAGAACAAAATATTATAAAAGAATGCTTCTTTTATTGTTTCACTGGATTATTGTGACGGTAGTAAGGCATTGCAACAGGTTGCCAGAGAAGTTCTGGATGCTCCATCCCTGGAATAGCTCAAGATCAGGTTGGATGGGACTTTGAGCAACCTGGTCTAATGGAAAGTGTCCCTGCCCATGTCAGAGGGTTTGGAACTAAATGATCTTTAGGGTCCCCTCCAACTCAAACCATTCTGTGGTTCTCTAATTGCCTTCATTTTCTATGCAACTCATTGGTAAAAATATGAACAGTCTAAGACCTGTATTTGGAGTATATTACTTCATAAAGTGATTAATACATTATCAGTTATATCCCACAATTTTATTTTTGTTTATACTATGTCTTCTTATTCTCATGTGAAAAAAAGACCTCCGACATAATGCATCAAATTTTAATGAAGTAAAAAATCTACTTAATGATTAACATCATTCCTCCTGAGATTTTCTACACCAATGTAAAAGGTGAAATTTTAATAATATTTAAAAACAAAAATTTGGAATCTGGGAAACATAATTTAGCACATAACCAATGTGATTCATTTCATGATCACTAGAAGGTATTCACAAAGTACAATGATGAATAGAAGCTATAAACTTGTGGGAGCCCAAATGTTACTTCTAAATGCTTTTAAATTCTCCCTGAGGTTATAAGCTCTTAGGTTACAAACAGCTATTGTGGGATGCATTCCACTTTGTATAGACATCTGAAGTTGGTAGTTTGCAACAAGGCTAGTTGCCCGAGGATCTTTTCAGCAAATTTTTCCTTTCTTGAGGAGAAACCTGGATTTTTCAAAGGACAATTGGTCTCATGCCAATATATGTATGAATGGTGATATGCCTTGTCCTCTCTAAACATCTCTCCATGAAGGGTGAATATCTTGAACTTTGAGTATTTATTTTTCAACAAAGTGAGATGAATTCCCCTGTGACTGAGCATACACTACTACTTGAAACATCCTTTGGCATGAGCTTGGGCAACACCACTGCAATAATTACAGAGGACTTAATTACATTAAGTGGATTCTTGCCAAAATATTATTATTTTCCAACCCAAAATGTTTTGCTGAACCGTATCATGTTTCTACCTCTGACTGATTACAGTTGTTATTATATAATGTATCAGCATGTAGTTTGTCACTCACCAGCAGCTTACACCAGCAGCTTATTTTTAAAGGAGCAACTCTCTTGCTGCTTAATCAATGAGGTCTGATTTTAGGTAATAAAATAATACCTGGAGTAATAGACTTGAATGCCTGTCTAGAAATGTCATGTCTTTTCACTGTCTCCTGAAAAAGGTGAAAGAGGGAGAAAGCTGGGGGGTATATAGGTCATGAATTTGGTTTTGTGTAATGCTGAACATGGACGGAGTGAGTCCAGCTGAGCGTCCACCTCAGGAGTCACAAGAAAAACAAACACAGCTACCAAAATATAAAAGATATTAAGGTGGTTAAATAGGATTTCCATAAACCAGACCTTTTATAATTTAGGCCATCCCTAAACTGCAGTGCAAGTCATGAAAATTGAAGCTTTTGCCACTGACTTGAATTTTGTTTAAAAAAGTCCACTGCTATTTGTGCTTGCCTGAATTTGTGCTCATGTTATGGAACTCTGTCTGCTCCACAGAGGATGTGAATCCATGACAAGTCTCAGTTTGGGACTTGACCTCTAACAAAAGATCTTAAGTGGGAGATCAGCAGTGTTAAGTCAGGACAACTTCCTAAATGCAAGGGATGGGTGACCCTGCAGGTGTGATGTGTTGATATCTTTGCTGATGAGGTCAGCGTTAAGTCTGTCTGCTTGAAAAAAAGGCTGTGGAGTTAGAGCCTGTACCTGTATTTGGCATCTGTGGAAGTCAGATTGCCAGTCTTACAGAGAAATGAGTGGTATTATGTAATAAAAAGCATTTCAGACACACAGAGGTTACAGGAAATGTGATTGTAAAACCATAAAACAATAAAAAGTTACCACTGCAGGTGGCAATCCTTGAAAATACATCTAACCCATCTAGTAAAACAAAATATCATTAAATTTAGCTTATTAATAAAAACAAACTTGAGTAAAATATTTTTGCAGAAAGATAACATAAATCAGAAACTTCTGTGATTCCTGACAAAAAAAAAAAAAGTGGTCCAGTTCATAAATTTTATAACCCAAATGCTCTATCACTGTGATGCAAAGCTCACAGATGAAGTCTGTACCGTGAATATTTTTTAACATGATTTGTACTGGATAAAACACAACATTCATTAAAAGTGATAAAGATTAACTTACTTCTTTGAATAATTATTTCAATTTTAATAAATAGGTTTCTACCAGTATCCCAGTTCTTCTCTGTCCCTTTATTTTGGCTGGATCACCAGGCAAGATTTCAGATTTTTGGAAGGTTATAGTCCAGAACAAACTACAGCTGATCACTTTAACAAGTTAAATTACATAGAAGAATCTGGTTGCTTCATTCCTATACACCTGCATAATCTCTCGCTGCAGAAACATAATGATATTGATAAATATATTTCTTTATCAAATATTAAAACAGACGTTTCTTTAAACAAGTACTAGCTGTGTTTCAAAAGTCTGAAGATGTTCAATTCTTCATTCTTGCCACCACGTTAACTGGCTACTATGGTAGTGACCCAAAATAGGTGCTGATTTTTTAAAGTCTGGCTAGGAGGACAGAGCTACACTTATGAGCAATGTCACACTTGCAAGGGTTAATAATAAAAAAAGCTCACCAAGTAATTTGCGCTCCTGGGCATATGTTTGGACCGTGAACACTTAGACCAGATTATCTGGATTTTCCTCTCAGAATTATTATGCTACTTTCTGAAAAGAGAAGGAGGCAAACATGTCTTCCTTAAAAAAAAAGAAAAAAAAAAAGGAAAGCTTTACATTCCGTAGTGTCTGGATTTTTTTAGAAAATACAAATATTTTTGAGAGTAATTAGTTGGGCCCAGTAAAATCTCTACCTAATCAACTCTCTGGCAGATTAGCCTCAGTTTTTTGACCTGTCATGATTGTAATTCATATTCAAATTACACTGGCATTAACTCAGGGAAATTGCAACATTTTCAATGCTATAATGAGAACAAATTTAAATCCATCATTCCAAACTGCTGTATATGTAATATTTATTTCCTATTGTTTGTTTTCCAGTAAGGAGAAAGTCCATACTCCATGTGTATTTCCACATGAGAAACAAACTTTTTAAATTAAAATGCTGTATTTGTATGTTCAGTTTTATTTTTCTAGCCAGGGATCATTTAAAATGATATCTTTTACAGTATTATAAAAATAAGAACATAAGTAAATAGAAAACTGAAAGTATGCCTCTTTAAATTTATTTATTTTTATTTTTTCTTTGTCATTGGTAGGACACTGTCCTACTTTGCATGTTTCTGAAATGAGCCTTGTCCTGCTGATTCACTGCATGTTCCCAAATGAATAGAGTTACAGGATAAAAATGGAATTCCTGCACATGCTACAATGCAGAAGAATACATCTCCTTTTAAGTTCTTGTAATGAATTTTCTAAAAATAAAAGACAATGAACACAATTTTCTGAACAGTGAGGGATTCGTATCAGAACTGCAATTTGAGCTATTGTAGGTTTTTGTTGCATTTTCCCGAGGTTTGTTACTTTTTAAATTGATTTGCATGTAGCATGAAAGTTACCCACCTGTTTAGATGAACACATTACTTTTGGCTTTCAAAGACACAAAAAGGAAGGAAGACTTTGTGTATGTGGGGAGGGGGAAAGGGGAAAGAGACTGTATTATATATTATGCTTTAATATATAACACTATATATATTTTATATATATAATTATATAGGGAAAGCAAAAAAAAAAAGGGAGAAATATGCATGGTGCATAAATGAGTGGTAAAAACCTTTCTATGCAGTGGAAGTTTGTTAAGTAAAGCTTACTAAACCCTGGGAAGTGGTGAAGGACACTGTAGAAAATGAAGATAGTCTCAGCTTCAAGAGTTCTGAAAGCTGGTATTGTTGGCTTAAAGAAGACAGAAGATAAAGGTCTCAACATGTGATAAAGCTCTAAGGCAGTGTCCAACACCAAATTAGGCAGCAGATAAAACACCCCAGACTACTATCTGCTGCATTTTTTCTATGGAATTCCTGCACAATTTTGCTAATCTGATCCCAGAAATTTCAAAGTATCTGTACTGCATTCTAAGCAGCTCCTGAGAAAATATCCTTTTTAAAATTAAGACTGAATAAAATTTAGATTTTAACTGTTTTTCTAGCTGGGATCATAGCCTCATGTATGTGCCCATATAAGACCTAACAAGAGGCAGGATCCTGTTTATTAAGATTGATAATGTTGTTGTATCACAAAACAGCTGTGATAGGAAGAAAGCTCTGAAGATTATCTAGGGCAATCCCCTTCTCAAATGTTCATCAGGACCATGTTTAGTTGAGGTTTTAATATCTCTAAGGATGCAGGCTTTAAAAGCTCTCTGGGAAACCTGTATATGACTTCATTTTCAGTAAACATACTCTAATTTGATTTACAGAATACATTTTTCTAATGTTTAAAGAAAAGTAACTTTATTTCCATTAGCGGCCATTGCCTTTTTTCTTGTCACTAGGCACCACTAATAATCTGGCTCTGTCCTCTTTACCTCCTCTGGACAGGTATTTTAACACATTATATATCAGGGACATAATCCCCCTGAGTCTTTTCAACTTCAGGCTGAACAGAGCCAGCTCTCTATTTTGCTTTGAGACAGAAGCTCCAGTATCTAAATTTTTGTGACCCTTTTCTGGACTCATACCATGTCTTTCTTTCTCTAGGAAGCTCAAAACTGGGCCTACCCCTCCAGATATGTCTCACTAGGGCTAAGTGGAGAGGAAATATCATTTCCTTCATCCCACTGGAAAGATTTCTCTAAATGAAGCCAGAGGCTGTTGAATTTTGATGAAAGGGTACGTTGGTGTCTCTTGGTCAGCTTAGTGTCTGTTCAGACAGAATTTCTGCACTACAAAGCCCTGGGCTACACCTCTAGTGAGTGGTCTCCAGCTGGACTTTGTTCTGTTAACTGAAAGCCTTTGAGCCTAACAGCTTAGTAATAGTTTCTTTGTTTCAAGGCCTGGTTTGCTGTCTTATATACTTTGGTATCTGGCTTTGTTTTTCTTGTCTGATTCAGTCCATCTCTGTCCATTTTTCTAGGCTGTACTTCATCATTTTGTTTGTAAGAATGTTATGGGAGACAATACTGAAAGCCTTGATAAAATCAAGATAAACCATGTCAGCTACTTGTCAGCCCTCGACTACAGAGCTGGTCACTATAGAACAGAAAGCTGTTGGATTGGCTAATAATTGGTTAATGTAACTTAATAAATTCGTGCTGACTAATCCCAATTTCCTTTTTGACTTTTATATGTTTGGAAATGGCTTCCAAGAAGATTTCCACTCTAACCTTCCCAGGGACCAAGATCACAGAGAAAATATTCTGAGTTGGAAGGGACCACAAGAACCAAGCCCAACTCCAAAGTGAATGACCCACCCAGGGATTGAACCCACAAGCTTGGTGTTATCAGCACCACGCTCTGACCAGCTGAGCTGGACTCAACTGATGCTGACCAGTCTGTAGTTTTTT
Source organism: Nicator chloris (assembly GCA_013400495.1). Taxonomy (NCBI): domain Eukaryota; kingdom Metazoa; phylum Chordata; class Aves; order Passeriformes; family Pycnonotidae; genus Nicator; species Nicator chloris. The sequence continues at coordinate 1,871 of WAAE01014617.1, read as the reverse complement.
CCACCTTTCAAAGATAATTGAGTATATTCTTGCAATGAAAGTAGCCAGCTTCCTCAGGTCTCATGAGTGCATCCTATTAGGTCCTGTGGACTCGTGCTCAGTTTAAGTGTTCCCCGACATGATCCTACTCAGCTGAGGGTAAATCTTCCTTGCAACAGGATTCCTCACTGGTCTCAAGGGGTTGAAACTGTTGAAGGCAAGTTTTACCAGTAAAGAACAGTGAGTGAAGGTATTCACTCTTCTCCTTGTTCTTTTAGTACATATATGAAATACTTACACAGAACCTAGACAGGCTCCACTTTTCTACTGCTAATTTCCATCTGACCCTCCCTTCCTCACTCCCAAGTGAAAGGACTGATTTTCTTCTCTGAAGTAATGAGAAAATTAATTCTGCAGTGAATCCATACCTCAGCGTTCCAGATACCCATTTTGTATGGATGACTATATTTGTTTTTCTTGGTCAGCAGTCTCCATATGCCTAGGTGTAGTACTTACTATAACAGAAGACAGCTATTAGAGATAGAATAAGTAATGAATATGAGCAGCAGTTTGCTCTGTGAGTCACTATTATAAGCATCTTTGATATATTAGCTTTAGTTAGCCTAAGCAGAAATTAGAGGAGTCGGGGCCTTCCAAGGGCAAAAGATTAGAGGAAATGCTTCAAGTAGCCAATAGGATTTCCCCTTATTCAGATATTCAGATGATGACAAAATGTTACAGTCATAATCATACCTGGATTAAGCTCAAGCACATGTCCCCCCATAAAGATGTGTGAATTTTTTTTAAACTTAACTGTTGAACTTCTCTAAAATAAATAAAGGTCCCAACCTGAAATGTCCTTGTTAAGTGCTTCTTTGAATTTTACTCTTGGTATTACACATATACATTTTACAGAAGATAAAAGTCATGTATTTATTTCTGTACCTTTGTATTCTACATAAAATCAGAATGATTTTGTTACATGTATATTGTCATACAAATGATTTGCCATGTATGCAGTTTTGTGTTCACATTTCTTGTTTGAGCTGTTCAAGTACAATTTTTTCAGCCATTAAAATGAAGATTTGGGGCTTTTCCTTATGTTTTGATGGGTTTCCTGGATTTAATGTCATTAATCACCTGACCTCTGAGGAAGTCAAGGTGACAAGTGGATAATGCAGATTTGTCAACAGGAATTTTTTGCTTTCTGATATTAATTTAGGGTCTAGAGCTTAATTTCGGTCTTCATGCACTGGTTTCAGGTTCACATCTGGTAGGTTTAGCAGAAGAGGTAGCTGTGTCAGTGAGTTATTTGAGCTTTTGATCTCAGAGTAGTTGACTCCAAAACCTTAAGGATGGAAGAAATTTTATGTAAAAAAATTGAAATGGGCAAGAAAAAGGTTTTTTCCAGATTGAGACTTCAAAAGTTTCCCTGTTTCTTACTGAGAAAAAGCTGGCCTTTTGAAGTTTTCAGTGAAGAAACAGCCATAAATCCAAAATAAACAATACTGCAACAGCAACATAGTCAAAAGTAGTGTCATGCCTGATTGGCACCTTAAAACTCGTGTCCTACAAACCAATGTAGTGATTTTATTTTTGAAAGCAGGTTATTTTAGAGACCCTAAAAGAGAAGGGGAAAAGCTAATGGGAATGGGAAAGAACCACTGAACTAAAACAACCATTTTATATAGATATCCAAAAGTGCAAGTAAGGTTAGAAATTCTAGAAAAAAAGCACACAAAGGAGTAACAGTGTCATCTTTGCAATGAATAAGTTGAATGTCGTTTCTCTGGTTATGCCTAAATGTTCTCAGCAATCCCCAGCAGAGAATGCTGTAATTCTCTGTATTTTGAGTAAACCTGGGCTGCAGAAGAAATTACATGGGCAGTGGA
>WAAE01014615.1:0-10789 GCA_013400495.1 Nicator chloris | reverse complement strand
GGGCGTCCCCGCGGCCCCTCCTGCGCCCGGAGCCGGCGGGGCTGGCTCAGTGCGAGCGGGCGGAGGCGTCAGCCCGCAGCGGAGACGCGCAGCCCAGCCCGGCTCGCCCCTTCCTCGCACACCCCCGCGGCCCGGCTGGGCTGACGCTCTCCGCACCGCCAGCGGCCGGCCGGGCGGCTCCCGAGCACGGCCTGCGGTTGCTCTCCGGTGGCGGCGGCAGGGAGCCGCGGCGAGGAGAAAGCTGCTGCTGCGGCGGCGGCGGGGGGAGCAGCCATGTTGGAGCGGGGAATAAAGTGACTTTCCTCGGGGAGGGAGCGCGGCCGACGGTCCGGAGGAGGCGAAGGCTCTCGGGCGGCGAGGGGAGGGGGGGGTCCGGCTCCCAGCGGCCGGATACCGCTCCTAGGCGGAGGAGAAAGGGCAAAGGAACCGCCCCCGGACCCACGGAGCTCCAGCGCTGCTGGTGAGTTGTGGCTGTTCATTGTCTCCCGGCCCAGGGGTGCGGGTCCGGCTTGCGGCGGGGTGTTGGCTCTCGGCCTGCGGTGCGTGGGACGTTGACGGGGGGGTGAGGTGACAGGTCGGCCCCGAGCAGGGGGGAAGTGATGGTGGTCGTGGGAGAGCGCCCCGCGAGAGGGCCGGGGGCTGCGTGGGGAGCCCCGGGCGCGGAGAGCGCCGCTGGGCGCCCCCGGGCAGGGTCGGGCCGGGCTGCGGGGGATTTCCGCTGCCCGATGGCGGCTGGGAGCGGCTCCGCGGGGGCTAGGGGGTAGCTCCTGGAGGCTGAGCCCTCTGCGAGGGCAGCCGAAGGGTGAAGCCGGGCCGGAGGGGTGAGCCGGGGATGGCAGCCCCTGAGCAGTGCCGGATTTTTTGGTGATCCTGTGTTCGTCACCGTCCTTTCCCCGCCGCCTCCTCCTCTTCAAGCGAGGCAGCGTTCTCCTGACAGTTCTTCTCCTCGCAGCCTCCGCACGTATGACACATCGCTCCTATTGCAGGTCTCCCCCCACACGCACACCCAAAATATGTAGGTTTCAGTGCGTGGCATGAGAGTTCTTCTGCTCTGAGCTTTGAGTTAGAAGGTGACAGGATACGTGAACACTGTCTGACCCTGAACTTCTGTGAACTCCTCCCTCCCCTTCCTCGCTCAGATATGTAATGGCTTGAGACCGGTGAGAGCAAAATGGTTCTCTCAGAAGGACGGGGGAAATCAGGTGGGATCATGTATCTTTTATAGTTCTTGCAAATTTATTACGCCCGCCAGTGCCAATACCATGTTCATATGAGTGGATTAGCTGTTGCGTTAGAAGAATGCTGACCTTGATCCCCTTTGTCTCTCCTGGAACAATTTTGGTAGCTGGCTCTAGTTGTTTTAAACTCATTGCTGTCTTTGGCACTTTGCTAATGGTTGTTAACAGTGTTATGGGTGTTATAAGCAAAACGGGGCTGATTTATAATCCAAACTCAGTAATTTAAGAAGCATGCATTTCCTTTTTTTTTTTTTTAATTTTGGTGAATAATTGCTGTTCTTTTGTAATTTAACAGAAGATCAATAGCAACATTCTTGTAGGTATCACAGTATAGATACAAGAGCAAGCCTGGTTTGACGTTCTTCCATTACTTCTCTCCTTCCCCTCCCCCCCCCTTTATTGTATTAATTGAACTAGAAACTGTATCCCCAAAGGTTAAATACTGGGATGATGGGGGGCAGCAGAAAACATTTATGAAATTAGACTTAATACCAAATTCAGATTTGTTTTACGTATTAGAATTGCGGGAAAAAAAAGGAAATAGGTGATCTCGTATTTTACGTGCTTAAGATGTTAAAGAAATTGCCATATTGCTTTTTTATAAGAATTCTGTATATTCACACACAGCTCTTGTTATTTATGTCTGCAGTTCAGTAACTGACATGAGAGAGGCTTCTTTTGAATAATTAACGTAGAAGTAACAGATATGAAAACATAAAATCACATATTTAAATACATGGTGAAAATATTCCTTTAAAATTGTTTGTGCTTGAAAGAACAAACTGAATTTAATTCTCCAACATAGATAAACCATTTTAATCTTAACGTGGCATTAAAAGGGCCACTTAAATTGGAAAGATGAAAGCATCTTTTTTTTTTGCTGGCATTATTTAAATTCTGCTTTGACGGTAATGAATCTGTCTTACAAAAATCTTTGGGAAGGATAACGCAGTGAGGTTCATACCTTGTATTTGCATATTGTGCTGTGTAGCCATGTGTTTACCCAGGATGGAGCTCTACACAAATCATGAGGTGGGTTCTGCCTACATCCTGAAGAGTTTGCAAATTAAAGCCCGTGTTGTCTGAAGCAAATTATAGTTTGAATGTGGGGAGTCATTTATTTAAAGCTTGGCTAAGAATGTAGTGCATTAATTGATCTTTTTAATATGTAAAATGCCACTAGCGTGTAGTGAAATACCTAATTTATAATTGCAAATATAATTTAAATTGAGAAACAGATCATAGCTGTGTATTTCCCCTGAATGGCTCTGGCTTCAATTTCTGCCTAACAGTGCAGTGTGTAAATATGGTATAGCTTATGACAGGGATGTTAAGATGCTCAGTCTGCATGTGTTACTGTTATGATGTGAAGCTCTTACAGTAAAACTCTGCAGAATGTTTTGAATGGCCTAGTAACATATAAATCTTGTAACTTCTTAAATGACTACCTGCTGCTAGGAAAAAAAAATGTTTTACTCAATAAGTTTCTCTCCAGCACTATATTTGAGTAATTGCACCTAAAAAGCACAATTGGGAAAGTCTTTGTTGAAGTCTGGTTCAGTGAACAGTCTACATTAAAATCTTTCCATGAGATTTCTCTTGACCCTCTTTTCATGTTAAGTGGAAGCTGTGGATATTCCACGTACAAATGAGTTTCTATTTTTTGTCCAAGAAAGCTAATGAGCTGTATTTTTAAAAGCTGTATATAATAGTTGTGTATCTATTGAATGCATTATATGGTATGATGTGAAAATGGACAAGACCATGTCTAAAAATCAAGCTCAATAATTATAAAGCTTTTCTACCATGAACTCACTAAGTGTTGCTTGCAGTTCTTAAGTTAGGGATATCTTAACTTTTTTGCTGCACGCTTTCTAATGGTTACTCTTATTTTATTTCTGCAGCAAGCCTTGTATAGCTGTTGAGGCAGCAGGACACCACTGTAATCAGTGGCAGTTCAGAATTTTATATAATACACTACAACTTTAGCATGTAAAAATGCTTTTAAAATGCCAATTGTTTACTTAACAACTATGGTCCACATCTAAGGAACAAACTAAACCAGTGTGTTTTTAGCAATCACTGCCTTATTTTGCAATGCACATAATTATAGCAATGGCTTTTGTCTTCTGAGTCTAAGAACTGGGATTTGCAGGGTTTTTTTGGTGCCTGTTCACATACTAATATAGCAACTTGGATGATAGAGGTAAAAGCATTTTATATTTACATATTTTAATCACTAGTCAATAATTTCCTTTTTAAAAATAAGTCTAGGCCTAGGGGGCTTTTAAAACTTTCTGAATATTTTATATCTGTTATTTATTCCTTTTGGGCCCTGGCAACATTTTTCCCCATGAAACAGGGCTTTCTCCAGAAACACCCGCTAGTGGTGTGGAATAGGGTTTTTTCCCCTGTGTATTTTGTGAAGAGTCTTGATGCACTTTTGACAGCTTTTATATGAAGAAGAATGAAAGTTAATACTTGCGTGGAAAGATGACTTTTTATGGTTCTGTATTGAATACAAATTCATAGATACTCATTCTTTACTAACTTGGTGGATTGGCAATTCTTCAGAGTTGTTGATTTCCTGAACTTCTTCTAGCAGTGATGTCAGTTGTCAAGAGTTTAGTAGAACTGACTAATTAGAACATGTACAAACAGCAGTTTAAACCACTGATAGTCACGAGGAATAAACAAGATGTGTACTTGAGCTGATTTGCAGACTTGGAGCACAAGAACATTGGGAAAGGGAAAAAAAAAGAGTTCTTGAGTTCTGTGGTCCCATTATATAGAAAACAATTACTGTAATGGGTGCATAAAATAGGTAATTTGCATTGGACCAGCTTTTGATACATCAGTCCTTGGATAGTAAGGCTTTAGCCACATCCTTGGACATCGTTATACCCTATACCTGATTGCACTGTAAAATATCATAGACACATTGATGGGACCTTGTAACAGTGCTTTACTGGCATATTTGGGCTTTTGTGGTATAGTGCTTGCTTTTAAAGGATTAGAAATTTCATTTAGTGAAGTTTCACCAGGAAACATCAGTTTATCAGGGGTGCTATGCCTAAGCACGAATGTCGGAAAAATAAGAAATGTGATAGAGCAGCATTGTCAATGCAGCAGCAGAAGAAACATCTGGCTTGTCACATGTTTTCACGCAGTAAGCCAGAATTAGGCAAAATGATTTTAAGACTGAAAAATACAAATTTTATAACATCTTTAACTAAACACTGAAAGGCTTCTCTGAATTTCAGGACAATTTTCTACTTCCTTATTTCAGTAATACATTGAAAATGCAGTAAGCTGAAGGACAGTTGTATCTTAGGTTTTGATTGTGACCTTTTTGTTTTCTTTTTTTTATCTTCTCTGGAACAACTAGTTTTGCATATATTATGATGATCAGGGCTGTGTTATTATACCAGAACAAAGAAATGACGTGTCTTTCAGTTGCACTCCTAGTTGCAGTTGTTGCCAATCTTTGATTTTTAGGTCGGACTTCTTAGGTATTTTGCGTAAGTGAATGTTACTCTGTGCCCTCTAATCATATTTCATTTAATTATTATCTGTACTTCGTAATTGCACTCCCTTCTCTGACTGCTGTTGTTTTTAAAGGTTTGGTGGAGTTTCACGACTGTCTCTGATTTTTAACATCTGCATTTTGTCAGCTTCACTAAGGATACCTGTATGCTTTCAGTTTGTGTTAAAGTTGTCAGAATCATGACATTCTCTTTTTTGCTTGGTGGATTAGAGCATTTTGCAGGCATGTAGCTGTACTGAGACAGTAATATCATAGTCAACTGTCATAACCTGTATAGTCTTTGAGAAATGTCTTTTCCTAAGTATTTCTGGCTTCCTGTTCTTATCTTACGATATGGAAGTATCTTTGTTTGGATGTTGTTCAGGTATGTGCAAGGTGTCTTTATACAGCAGTCATTAAAGTTAACATTTCATGAGGTTTACATCTAATTGGTGTTCACTGAAGTAAGTATCTTTGCAAAATATGGATTACTAAGAATAATCAAAGAATATTAGTCATCAGCAAAACCATTGTCCTGTAATTGAGAGAAAACTGTTTTGATTATAAAGTTACAGTCTATAGGTTAGTTTACAAAAAATGCTAGTTTACAAAAAAGAAGACAGTTTACAAAAATGTAAAGAAGTTGACACTAAGATCAATTAATATGATTGATAAGAAAGACCAGTGTCTGTGATGAGGAAAGCCCATGCTGTCACCAACTATTACAATTAGGTGTATTTTAGGATGATGTTCTAAGAAAGCCATTAGCCCGTTAGAAAAGCTGAAGAAAATGTAAGCATTTGATGTTCTTAAAATGGGTTGATGTTCATGAAATACTGCTATATTCATAAGTAAACCAGCTGATAGTTGTATGTGGTTCTCTGAGACCTTTCCCATGAGAACCTGAAGGTGTTAAACAGCTGTCACTGAAGTGGTGAGGTAAGAATTGTGTAAGTTGCTAGGGCACTTTCTGGAGTGGAAATGCTGGTCATATATCTCAGTATGTCTCAGAACACTGAGAAATTACGTGATTTTAGCACAACTAAGGTTTCTTTCAGTGGTTTTAGGAGTTAGTTATAGGCGTAGTAATGAATATTGACAGAGCAGGAGATTAAGCAAAGAAAACAACTGTTGCTCAGCATATATTTATAGAGGACCAATCTTGTGAAACTAACGTCTGGTTCTCTTGATAAGATTAACTACTTCATGTGGTATGTTGTTGATAGTGTAGACAGACGTCACTGAAACTTTTGACTTGGCTCTTACCTGGCATTTTGATAATGGAACTAAAATGATAGATCAAGGGACAACATATGAAATGGCTTAAAACCCAGTGGAGAATGTGAATCAAGTGGTTACCTATAAATAGGTGCTGTTACGTAAGGACGTGTAATGAGGGCTCCTCCTGGTAAGTTTGTGAAGAAGCCGTGGGAAACCTGCTCAGTGTCAGCTGTTGGGCATTGCTACTAATGAAGTGAAAGTCAGTGAAAATTGCCCATTATTTCTGTAGCTCCAGTAAATTGGGAAAACAATAGATACTGAAGAATAGGTCATTAGCACAGTGTGGATGCTTGGAAAAAAAGCAGCTTCCTGCTTGTTTACTTATATTTTATATCAGGCTTTAAAAGATTGAATACAGTGTATTAACTTTACAAATAAATTAATTATATTTGGTAACTAAATCAAATATATGCAGCTATTAATATTAGCTTCTAGTTTGGGTATTTTTTCTGTAAAGGTTTGGAATAGTTTCTCATGTATAATATAGAGCAGATAGTAAACGTTGATCTGCATTCAGTATGTGGGGTTTAGGGAGAGCTTTTATTTTGAAAATATAGTAATCAATAATATAATTAGTGGTACACAGGAGGAGGAAAAACAGTTATGAAGTAATAGATTACGTTTTCTATTTCCGGCAGTTTTCTGCATGTCTTGAAAGGAAATTGAGTTTCTCAATATAGAGTTCATAAATATTCTCTGTAGGCCAAAAAAGATGTGGCTGTATATACATTTAACTAGGGAAAATTAAAAGGCATTTTTCAGTCTGTCCTTAGTTTGTTGCCAGTGCATGCTTCTCTGTCCTTTGTCTTTGTCAGGATCTGGTTGTCATAAACAGCAGTAGGGTACCTACGTGTGCAGTGGGCTTGTTGCCTGCTTAGCCACTATTCAATCTTAAAGCCATGTCAAAAATATTGTGCTAAATGATTCAAGTGTCTGCTTGTAAAGCATGGGTCTCTTTCATAGTTCACCTTATTTACGCTTGCTCTGAAACCCAAATATAACACTAAAGACTTCCTATATGACTATGAGAGACAAAGCTTGGCCTGCTGCTGCCTGTGAATAACTTAGTTGCTCCACAGAAGAGTTCATCCTGGCATAACTCCGGTGCTATCACTCAGAGCTGCGTTTATTTTCCCCTTCGCTGGCTGCTGCTCTCATCCCCACATTCCTCCCTTTGTACCAGTAGGTGTCTTGTGACTCTGCCAGGGAGCTGGAGCAGGATACATTGTGTGTTTGGGTTCAACTTTACTTTCGATGGAAAACCAGCAGTTTGTAATTACTTATTTTTTTAAATATCCTGAGCAGATGGGAGGGGAAACTTACTGTGTACGGAGAGGAAAGGAGGTGCTCAGCTGCTAAATATATCAATCATATATGCTGCATTAAAGTCTTTTAAAAATGATGTGTAAAACAGCAGCTCAGAAACTTACTTTGGTACTGGGTAAGAAGCCACAGCGTGGAAATAATTACTGATATATCTCATAAAATATATTCTTAATTTTTAATATGGGTACATGTTTGAGGTGAAATGAAATAGGATTTTTGGTGTGGAAGTCGTGTTGGACAAAAGACATCTAAGGAAACTAAGAATTACATTTTTTTTTCTTGCAAATAGTATTTAAAAACTGAATGAAATAAGCTTAAAATGAGCTGCAGGAGGAGTTTGAAAATATTTGCAAGATGCAACAATAAAAAAATGACTTAACTATAGTATTCATATTTTAAAATGGGCCTGGTAGTGTTGTTGTGCAGGTTTCCTGTTTTGTTTCTGAAGAATTGATCATCTCGGGAGAGATGAGATCATTGGCATCACTGAAGCCACAGTTTGGATTTAAATCAGTGAAATTTACAGTGAAATTTACAGACTAAGTGGTCTCAAGAATAAGGACCTGTACAATACTCAGGTAAAGCAATTTCAGAGGCAATTAGAAAAATATAAGATTTTTCATGATGTTTCATTACCTTTGTAAATGTGATTCAGTAGGTTGTGGCAAAGAAGCAAAATATTTTGAAGCTTATGCTATTTACCTTCAGGATTAAACAAGATAAACAGCTTAACAGTGTTCCCATTCGCACAAGTCACAGTATTTTTAAACCTCCTGCTCGTAATTCGGGGTTGTTTATCAGGGAATACAGTTAACCTAAATGTCTTTTGGAGGCTTCTTTCTGATACATCTCAGTATAATTCTCAAAACCAAAAATGTTTGATCCATAAGCCAAAAAATAGCTTTAAAATGTATTTAGTCAGAAGGTGGCCTTCGGTTATTAAGCATAGTCTTTTTTTTTTTCCCCTTGTGGGCTGCACAGGAGAAATGACATAATGGTGTATAGTAATTAGTTTCTTCAGTAGTTACATGCCTTTCTCCTTGAATTATGCAATTTTAGTATTTTAGAAGCAATATGAAGCAGATTATGAGTTCTGAAGATAGAGACTCGATATGCTTTGGTAGTCAGCTTAGTTACTAATATTTAGTATTTTAAAATGTGTTTCAGTATGGTTTGTGTATAAAATCTTAAGTGTTCAGTGCTGTTAATTAAGTGTTCTGAACATGCTTTCTTTAAAAGGGACTTCCTTTTTTTTATTGTTCCTGGTGTCTTACATAATAGGAGTTTTGGCTTCCTGATATTTGTGAATATTTCTGGGAGTGGAAGAGGTAGACATTAGTTGAAGGATTTAAGTTGTTCGTCACTGTTAAAAGTTATTTTGGGCATGAATGGATAGCGAGTAATCATTTTCACCTGTAGCTGCATCTTAACAAAATACCTATATTCTTAATCATCTATACCTAGCAGTAGATAGATAAAACCTGAAATTTTTTTCACTAAATAAATTATTCACATCTAAAATATGAATTATGCCAGATTGACTGATTTGCATTACGCCTTTTTTTTTTTTTTTTAAATGCATATCTCTGTAACCAGTAGAGATACATAGGTTCAGGGGTAATCCAAAGATCTTAATACAGAGCCACCTCTCTTTGCACATTCACCTTGGAGGGAGCCCATCAGAACTATTGTTTTTGTATTACAGCATTACAGTTTGAGTGGAATTAAGCGCTTATTTCCAAATCATTTCTGTTGCATCAGTAAACTGAAGAGGTTTCTACACCTGTCTGCATTACAAAGTTGATGGTGAAGAAGGAAGAGAGAGGCTGGCTGGAGGATGGAGGCAAGCGCTTCCTTACTGGTGGTGAGAAACTGTGAAGTGTCTCCAGCACTGGTGTGAAACTTTCTCTTAAGTGCCTCAGGTGCCTAAAGATGATGAGTATCAATTCCCACCCCCTTCCACTTCCCCCATTTATGCGTTTAGGTCTTTCAATAAGTAAGCAATAAAACATGCAGATTTTTCTTTATTCATCTCTCCTGCTTGCAAGTGTTTAGCAGTAGAATTTTAAAATTCTAGTCATGTGAGTAGTAGTGATAGTATATTTTAATATTGAAATAGGTTCCTGAGTGAACTGTGTTCATATTACGTCTTCTGGCAATTTCAGAAACTAAGATTGGAAGGACAAATAAAAATGATCTGTTTTTTTATGGTAGGAGAACCTTATTCTTTGAATGTATGTGCTCTTTGATAAAGTAAGACAAGTGAAGATTTGAGCATATCTTACATCTGCAGTTGATGTTCATTCTTGACTTTTTAAAGATATACTGCATTAAGTTAATGGTAAATGTACATCTTTACATGATTGGATTATTATACTTGCTTTTGGTAACTGGAATTGTATCTTAGTTCAGAGTTTGTTGTTTGTGTTGTGTTTTTAAGTGAAAGATCAGATATGAAATCTTTCTTATGCTTAAATTTTGAGAATTATTTCCTTGGATTAATTGACATTATTTGCCAAGGTCTGTGTTAGTTTAGATAATGTGTTGAAGACATTTTAAAATATAACTACAACAGGTTTTGTGTAGTGGCATTGGTCAGCTCTCATGAAAAGTAGTGCATCACTAGCTAAAAAAGTATGTAGGGATGGATTATGTCAATTTTTGGTTGTTTAATTTGAGGCTTCTTTAAGATACTCATCTTAAGGGTATAGGTGCTGAGGATGCTTTGAAAATCAGCCTTAGTGGAGTTGTCTGCAGAGACCTGTCAATAGAAATAATACCCTGACAGTATCTGAAAACCTGATGGCATAGATTCTAGTAAATATTTCAAAGAAAAAACTGCAGGAGAAGCAAAGACAGTGTATCTATAAAATACTGCTAAGCCACCTTTATACTGACAGAATGGCCTAGCTTTTCCTGTTTCTATGGCTAAATGTTATCTTGCTCTCAGTCTGTTTATACCAATGTAAATGAATCTACCCTGGATTATTTAATCTACATGAATGCTTTATGTCTCAGTGTAGTTAATTGCATGGGGCCTCTTCCAGTCATATCTCATACAGAACTAACATCATGTGTAACCTCACTGCTTCCAGCCAGATCTGAAACACAGGTTTGAAAAACAGCCCCTTTAACTGTCTTATATAGGGAATGTTTTCTCTTAACTACATTTGATATGCAAGACTTCCAATAGTAGGCTGTTAAACCCCCCCACACACAAAGGTCTTTGTCACTGAAGGAGGAAAAAAGCCTGAACTGTCTGATAAAGCACAGGAAGCAAAATTGTTGACAGAGAAAATTCCTTTTCTGTATAGTCACTTTTATGAGAAGCGCCACTCCCCAAAGGTAATATATTTAACTGTTAGTGGATCCTTGTGACAGAAGAGATTTTTTTCTTTTGTATTCAAAGGTTTGAAAG
>WAAE01014614.1:51216-61750 GCA_013400495.1 Nicator chloris | reverse complement strand
CAGTGGCTAAGAGATAGCTGCCCTCAAATACAAACAGAAATTGGTTTACCAAAACCCTTCCAAGAGTAGATTACAGATTTCAGCAATTAGAAGCAAAGACACATTTATACTGACTAGTCAAAGACCTGGGCTCACTTTTCTTCAGCTTTTCAAACAACATCCTTAAAAAATAAAACATTGGTGAGACTACTGCAGTCAAACAAAATTTTATGGCCTCAGTTACAACTAGGAGATTAAATTAGATTTGTAGAACAGAAACATCAAAGATGAATGTGTCTAGAAGAGGTCAAACACCTTCTATTTGGAAAAAGAAATTATGTTTTATAGGGAAGTCTTACTACTTAATATCTTATCTAGGACGTTTTAGCCAACCTTCTATAAGGACAAAAGACAATTGACTGTGTATTTCTCTTTCTGGATTGTCTCTAGTACTTTTGAAATCATCACTCCATGTGTGCATGTGTGAAAATATTTTGTTTCAACAGACGAACCTGTCGTAGAAAGTAAGATTAAGAGAAAGGTCGATACCATAATTTAATTTTCAGTAGACTGCTCTACAAATATTTTGCACTTCTGCCTGAGAAGCAGCTCTAAACCAGGGCTTCATGTTTTTTATAATTTTCAAATCATTACCAAATGAAATATGGGGAGAAAAAAATAGTCTAACAGCCAGACCTACAAAGTCATCTTAAAATGACAGAAAGCAGCTGAATTCTTTTCTAACATACTCACATGCAAGACCAAATATTTCTGTCCTATCTCACTGTTTGAATAGCTTGGTCTTACTGATCCTTCAGCAGTCCACTGGCATTCAAGCTATGCCTTCATGTGGGAAGTACACAGCTCAGTTGTTTTGATAGAACTTGTAGTGACGTAACTGATTATCCCTGTATTAGAAGTTTAATAATCTTTTTTTTTTTGATACATATGATATTTTATCACTATTACAAACATGCTTGTGAATACAGTCAAGTTGCAAACACGAGTAATAAAGCAATATTTCTGCAAAGTCAATTTTCACAAAAGAAACAGCTTCAAGGCCCTCTTACACACACTGTATGTATAATCAATTGTAATCAGTCATAATCAATCATACACAATCACGGAAATCTCTAGATAATGTCTCTCTCAAATATAATTTTAGTTTTGATCACTGTCAGTATTTAGAGAGCATGTTGAGATTCTTTCCTCTCAAGAAATTCTCCCTGTCTCAGGCACTACTGCTTAATATTCCGCTTGAGACGCTCAGAAAAACATTTGCTAACTTCTCAGACACATATTTCAACATTATCTTAAGGACTCTATGCTGCTACAAGTATAAAATAACATGCTGCAAACATGGAAAGCCATAATTACTGGCTAGTAACTAATTATAGTAACAAATATTCTAATTAAAAACCAGGACATTCTAAAATATTACCTCAATTTGCACTTCTTCAGGCATTCATTTAAGAAATTAATCTCAACACATAACAATGAAACATCTGTTTTCTCCAACACTTGCAAATGATAATGCAGTGAGGCAAGCATGAAAACCTTAGTAACACCACCAATTGCTCTTGATTATTTCATATTTATGCCTATCTTGGGTAATCTTACTGTAGCAATGGACACAACAGGCACATTTCCAGTGAGTAAAAGCTGAGAGAGTTGCAATTGTTCAACCTGAGGCATTCAAGGGAGACCTCAGAGAATCCTACCAGGAGCTATAGGGGGTCTGCAAGAGAGCTGGAGAGGGACTTTTTACATGGGCATGTAGAGGTGGGACAAGGGGGAATGGCTTTAAACTGAAAGAGGGTAGAGTAAGACTAGATGCTAGGAAGAAATTCTTTACTGTGAAGAAAAGAATGGTGGTCAGAGCACAGGTTTCCCAGAGAAGCCGTGGATGCCCTGGAAATGTTCCAGGCCAGGATGGATGCAGTTCTGAGCAAACTTCCACTAGACTTGGAAGTTGCCCCTGTCCATGGTGGGGCATGGGGAACTAGGTGATCTTTAAGGGCCTTCCAAACCATTCTATGATTCTTTGAACAAGACACAGAAAGTATGTGTTGAATACCTCAGGGAAGGTACTGTTGGTGAAGGAGTGAACAGGATTCACTACGTTTCCAGTTTCTAGTTGAAGTTTCAAGAGCTTATCCAGACTCAATCTCTCTGTGATTAGCAAGCATTTTCAAAAACTTTCATGAAAGCACATCTCTCCGACAAACACACGAAGGCAGATTTTTTTATGCTACATGTTTATCAATCCTCTTGGCTATCATGCCTACTTATTATTATGATCTTGTTACAATTCTCTGTCTTTTAAAAACCAGACACGCCTATTTCTGTTACACAGTCACAAATCTCCTAATAGCAGTTTTACCTTAACTTTAGGCATAGCTGGTTATCTCTGGTTTACCTGCACATGTACACTGACCTGCTTTGTTATTAGAAATATAGAGGGAAAAAAGTCCACAGCTGACACCAAGAATCTCGCTGGTAGACACTTTCCATTCTTTCAACTTCACAACTCAAGAAGTAAACAAAAGGAGGCAAAACTGAAGCTTATAAGAACTCAAGAACAATATACTATCTTTTCCCTATCCTCAAAAAAATTTAAGTGCTAACAGTTGTAATCAAACAACTTAATGGTTATCATCCTTCTGCCCTTCCTTCCTCAAACTCTGGTACCTTGTTGCTCCACACTTCACCCCATCCTCCTGTGCCATACTCTTGCAGAAGGACTGCAGAGAGAACACAGCACCTGTTCGGGGTATTTAAAACAGCTGAAGAGAAAAAATTTTCTTGGTGTATTTTCCTGCTGTTCCCTAACACACAATTGCCTACACACATGACTAATTCTTCCATGAAGGATATTTCAAAGCCCTTACTAAAATGGGTTAAATTGATTCAACACTTATATACAAACCACACTCAGTCAAAGGAAACAGAGGGAAACATCTTTTATTGAAACAAGGTAAGTAAAAATTAAATTGAAGACCAAATAGTAATTTGGCAGGGTACTGCTCTGAAGGGAGTGTATCATTCTTCAATTGGGTGTGATGTCATTGTCAATCTATGCTACAAACATATTACAAATAGCCTAAAATATCTGCGAAACGCCTCAAAAGTTTCAAATTTATTTTGCAAATGAAAATATGATAATTATGCTTTCTCACTAACATGTTTCAAAGCCCTATTTGTGGTAATAATACCACTACACGTCACAAAGCAACAGTCCTTTAGATGAAGGTTTTTGTTATGGAGAATTGACATTTTTAAGTCAATCAGCTTTGAAAGCATTCCTTACAGAACCTCTTCAGAGTGACACTCCTCAGTATTTTTTCCTTCTATTCAGAGCAAAAACTTGAGCGAAGAAAATCTAGACTTTTTGTCAAGCAAATTCAGCGTTTAAAACCCATTCCCATTTTGGGTTCATCTTTCGTCTACAGTGTCTATCAATGGAGGCAATGCAAAATGCCCTAAAAATCTGGTGTTCTCACCAAAGGTCTCCAGGTACTCCTTGAAGCACAGGCTAATCTCTATTTCTGGTCCCATGAACCATGTCTCATGTTCTGTCTTACCTCAGAAAGGTTTCCTTTCAGAATCTGGTATAACAAGAATTCACTTGTATGGCCTTCCAGTGAAACCCATGCAACAACTTTACATTGTCATAACACAATGCAAGGCCTAACACAGGGCACAAGTTCACAATGACATTGAAATAGCTAAAATTTCCCAGTAGTTAGGACACTGAACTATCTGAAAATATCAAAAAATAGCAATGATATGGCCCAAATTCTCTGGCAGTAAAGTGCAGAAGATAAAGCAGTACCTCATTACTCTTTTTATTAAAAAACACAAAATAAATGTTGTTTGTCAAGAGTGAGTCTCGTGTAACATTAGGTCAGTAATAAGAAAATTTTATTCTGTGAAAAAATATCTAGTTTTCTCACAGAGATAAGCTTAAATGCCAGATATAGGACTTTTGGAAATTAAAAATGTGATGCCTACAAGCTCTGCAGAAGTAATCTACAAGAATCCATTGTTGAAACCCAGAATAATACTCCAATTCCCAGATTCTGAGAATATCCACGAAAAATGCAAAATGTTTTTCAATTAAAAATAGTTAAAAATACACATTCTGTGTGTGCGAGGCAGAAAGTTCCAGCAGTATCACATAAAATCTCACAACTTTATTCCAAGTCAAATGAGTGTTCTCTTTCTTTTTCCAACTGACATAAAGGAGTATCTATTTTAGCTAAAGAAGCCAACATTTACTACTAAAGGTACATTTTGCTTGCAGTCAAAAATGTTTGCTACAGTAGTTTAATCTTTAATTTATATCAAGTGAGAAACTTTCTTTGAATTTTTGTTTGCAAAGTAATCTGTCTTCCATCAATGAGAATCTGTGCAAATTATTAAAATACAAAGCGTTTCAAAGCAATGCTGTTCCTAACTTCCTTCGTTTATATTTGACTTCAGGCTTATTTAATATGCTCCCATGTAGATAAAAGTAGCACAATTCTGTTTTCATGCTGGGTGGCCAAAAGGTTAACCGTCAGGTTCCCAGTGTGGGAAAATCCCAAAGCAGACAAAATTGTTTTGATGCTTACTGAAGTTGTATTTCTAGCAGACTACTTGGATGTAGTACAGCCAACAATTCTGTTAGTTGATCCCACTTCACTGAGATAAGGACATTATTATATTATTTACAAGCATAGAAAGGTGGAATGTGTTTAAAATGCTGCAAAAAGGGCCAGGTTCAGATATAACTCTGTTACAGGAAATCCTTGGGATAACAATGTAACTAATATATCAGTCCTTGCATTAGTTTCACAGGGGACCCACTTCACCCATAGCAGTTCTTCCAGAAGCCTTAGTCAGTATGTATATCCAGCTCCATATGTTCATATGCTTCACTGCATGCAACACTAAAACAAACACACTATTAGCTGGATCTGTCCATCCCAAACATGTACAATCCTTTTTTAGCATTATGAGGAACACAGAATTAATGACAAAAGGTAAACCCTCCTTGTCCTTCAGCATGGCTGTCACTACAGCTGGCAAGCAGCATCCTTCTCAGGATTATGCCAGTAAGGAGCTTCAGATGTGATCAGCCAAAGAGCAAACCATCTTCATACATTTGGCAATTGCCCTGTGGCATGAAATGCACAATACTTATGAAATAGCATTTGCTGCAGGTAGCTTCTGGAAAAGATGCTTATGCATCTTTTGGAACAGCATCCTCTTTGAGCAGGCAGGAGAGCCTCCACCCTAGAGGAGCTTCCCTTACTTTTTGGAGGTAAAGTCCTGTTCTCCATTTCACAGAGATGGAAATACATGACGTAATGCAGTTAGAAATGTGCTGCTATGAAAACACTTGACCCTTTGAGTATTTTCACCAAGTGGTAGTTTGGCAGTACTGCTGAGATACTAGGGAAAAACCCTTTGGAAACACCTGAGGTATATAGCTTCCTTCTCCTGGAAATTAATGTGCCTTCAAAAATGTGATGAAGTACATAATCTGTGTCTGTCTCTCCCTGCCCCTCTTTAAATTCCTAAATCATCTCTGAAGGAAATGGTGAGTAGAGAATATTCCCCCAAAATAAATAGAGGCCTGGAGTTCACTACCTTTACATAAGGACAACATGATTACATAAAAGGTATCTTAGGAGTATGGTGATGCATCACTGGTATCACTGGTATCACAAGACCATTTTAGTAAGTTTTACTAATGACACTGAACTTCTGGAAGTAAGAAGACACATATCAACTCCTCTGAGGAACTCTGTCACTCTGTCAAAATAACAGTTCTTTCAAACAGATTCTTGCTCTGCATAATCATGTCCTAAATTTTAAAAGAGCTGTCTGCTAGCAGAGCTCTCTGAGTCTTCACCAAAACCTTCAGACACAAAACTAGCAGCTCTGAGTGCAGAATTTTACTTTGGTTCTGAAATGTTCTGTGGCAGCACCCCTGGAATTAAAACTGCCATTTTATTACAGTGTCCAAGATTTCACTCCAAGTAATCATATATGAAGCTCTTGGGTCCAGAGTTATTCTCAGAAAGCATCTGGGAAAAAGTAATCCTGTAGGGAGCTTAGCTTCATGCAGCTTCAGTAACAAATCTTACTTTCCACCAGAACACCTCAAGTGTTATGCTTGGTCAAGCAAGTATACCTTTGCACTGATCCCAGAATCTTTGTCTGATCAAACAGTCTGCCACACCACAGACCCCATGTTGGTGACACATTTCAGAGCTTGACTTTTGGCAAACAGCATTTTCTTACTCACCTGTACATAAACTCATAAATCTGTTGCTCATCAGGTTTCATACTGTAACAATTTCATAGAATATGGAGACAGATATGCAGATCATTTTGACACATTGTTTCTCCACAATGTTAGTCTCTCCAGTTAGTCTCAAATGATGTGCCTCATTTCTAAACTGGTCAAAAAGGTGTCCCAGCAACATCTGTGTAATCATCACTATTAGTCCTGGAATTTAAAGCCCCTTTTAAAATTTCCTGGCTCATAAATCCTAGAAGACAGGAGTAGGACAAAGCAACCAACAATCAAGATATATATATAACTTTATACACTTAAATATTCTGTCACTATTGCTAAGCATTATTTCAACTCAGTGACAGAATCTGAAGAAAAGTCAGCTGTAGGGATAATAACTGGGATTAGCACAATTCTCAAAATACTTTCATTGGCCATATGAACATTATGTGGAAGCAAGTGGCCTGCCAGAAAAGAAAGATATTATTTGAGAGTCAAAATGTAAACTAGGTTAACCCCTGTTTTTTAGTGTTTGGGAGTATGAGAAAACTATTCTGCTGTCCACTGGAGCTGCCTGGATGAAACAAGAAGGCCACTTCATTTACTACACTTTTACAAAAATTCCTTTGAAGAAGTAAAAAAGGCATACGGGAGTTCAATACCAGGTATTGTACTGATTTTGGCTGGGATAGTTAACCTCCTTTACAGCAGCCAGTACGGTGCTAGGTTTTGGATTTGTGACCAAAAGTGTTGATAACACAGAGATGTCTCAGCTGTTGCTGAGCAGTGCTGGCACAGGAGCATGGCTCATCCTACTTCTCATATTGTCACAACTGAGTCATCTGGAGGTGCACAAGAAGCTGGGAGGGGACACAGCTGGGACAGCTGACCCCAACTTACCAAAGGGAGATTCCATACCATGCAATAATTGTGCTTGCTAATAAAAGCTTTGGGGAAGACGGAGGAAATGGACACACACATTCAGTGCATTTGTCTCCCCAAGTCCCCGTTACATGTAACGGAGTCCTGTTTGCCTGGGGATGGCTGAACACCTGCCTGCCCACAGGAAGCAGTGAATCAATTCCTTGTTTTGTTTTATTTGCATGGCTTATTTTCCTTTGCTTGTGTGGCCTTTACTCTGCTTGTTAAACTGTCTCTATCTCAGCCCACAAGTTTTCTCACTTTTACATTTCCAAGTCTCTTTCCCATCCCACTGTCAGAAGATGAGGGAGTGGCTCTGTGGTACTGTGTGGCGCCTGCTGGCCAAGGTTAACCACAATGCTAGAGCTGAGACAGCCATAACTACCCTGAATATCTGAATACTTTGTGTTATAATCACTATGTGTCAACCTTTACAAATGAAATTATCCATTGTCAATTAATGTTCCAGAATGGAATTCTTTAAACAATTAACACAAAATCTATGGGAGGAGATAGATTGCTCCCCAGAACATTCACAAAAAATTAAGACTCTCCATCAAGTCTGTGTTTATACAAATCTATATATTACAGCTGTCTATGTCTTAAAGGAAAGGATTTCAGGTTTTGCAAGGGCTGGTTCCTTTACTGTCAGTACTGGGATCTTTTTTAGTGGTCATTCTGTCTCCCAGGGGTGATGCAAGAAACATTCAGTGTAATTGCTTCTACCAGCTGCTGAAGATATCTATACCAAGACGCTGACAGCAGACACCATTTCCTGGTTCCAATGATGTAACTAAATAGCATTTTGGAAAAGCATGCTGCTAGCAGAATGATTAAGGAAGAAACAAGCAAATGAAAATATTAGGATGAAGTAGAAGAGTGTGGATTGGATGGAGGGAGGAAAAAGAAATGCTGTTGCATGATTTGCTTTGGTGGAATGAAAAGCAGCCTGAGACTGGAAATGAAATGGGGAAGTGAGCTAAGGATAAACCTAGAAAACCCCAGAAAATAGTGCCAGACTTTATGCATCAGGAATAAAGAAACAACTAAAAGCAGCTAGGGAGGATTCCAAGATACTTGAGCCTCCTCATTCTTTGTTGGTCAGTAGCTGACAAAACTGTAAAAATATCCTAGCAAAACCTGCATCACATTCCATCAAACTCATCAATACAGAAGCTGCAGGTTATATGATTATCCAATGATTACTCTAAACACACTCTGCAGTAGATCCAAGAGCTCCAGCCTTAATCCTAGTAAGATTGACACCTTTATGACTTTTCATGACAGAATTTTCTACTTTCAAAGTTATTAGACTTTTTGCAGTGTTACACACTATTAAAGTTGAAAGCTCAGCACTCAAAATCAGGAATTAAAAAAGTTACTGCCACTCAGGCAACACTAATTCAGCCTTCTAACAAAGGATGTTACAATACAATACCATTGCAGAATACCATGAATACCATTCAATACAATTTGAACACAGCATTTGCAGCCTTTTTTCCATTTTTGGAGATGTTTTAGAAATCTGTAGTGAAAGAGTTGGTGCTCATCACAGGTCTAGAGAGCAATTATAAATGGATCACAGATAGAGCTGATGGTCAAACTGCTTGTGGTAGCTCTCTGTGTAAATTCGCTTTCAAACAGTGGTCTTTCCCCACACACCATTCTGCGGAACAAGAGTCAATAATAAAAAAAGCACAGGAACCCACTACCTCAGACCAAAATTTCCACAGCTACTTAATTCTCATTTTTAGGGAGCTTCAATTGAAAGCATATTTTTTCAGGAATCCTGAGCACACAGACATACAACTGGAAATCAATTAGATCAAAATTTTATTTTTATTCAAAAATAAAAACGTGCAACATAAAATTAATATTTTCAGATGTCAGTCCAGATATATGTCCACACATCTGAGTGGACATATTTCAAGTTAATCTTTCAAATTTTCTGCTATGCAAATAGAAAACCAAAATAATTTGAGCCCTTTTCCATACAGAAGCAAGGTGCTTCAAGACAGTGTTTGTCTTCAAAAAATAGGTATACATAGGTATTAAATTTTATAATTTTTTTCAGTTTTACATTAATTAAATATAAACTTAGTTCTTAATTTTCAACCTCAATGCTGTTATAGTGATGTGTGCAAAAATTCATAATCATACATCCAAGTAAATTCATTGACTTTTCAAAGGCACAGCAGCAACACTTCCCTTTAAAGAAAACTGACCATTAGGACCGTCTAAGTAAACGATGTCGAGTTCTGTCAAATCAAAACACTATGAAAAACTGAAACAGTTCGTCTTCAGTCCTCTGCTACAGTAACACATTCCAGACACAGGACTATGAATAATCAAAAGTACCAAATTCAACTTCCCTTCATAAAGGATGCTGCCAACAGAATCTGCCTTTCTGCTAACGATGCAGGGCAAAAGGGTGAACAACATTCATTCTCAGGCTCAAGGCCTCCACTGCAAAAATGTAGATCCTGTTCTCAAAGACAGTATAAAATAAACTAAAGAAAGCAAGCCATTTGCACCACTGACTTCCAATCTTAGCAGATGCCACTCTGACAAACTGCCTAATCACAGCTCTTGACATTTTTAAATGAAAAAAACCCAGCCCTATGATTACCATATGGTACACAGGCTGCGGTGCAGGAGTTCATCCTTATCACAGAAAACTTCATTTTCCAGGTTAACGTCAACTGTTTCTTGTTACCCCCGGTTACTCAACCGGTGTTTTCGCTGAATCAGTCCAACTGAACCGCTATTTGTCATAGTGCTGTCACTTCTTACGAAGTTCAGTGCAAACCTTTCACTCTACAGGAAATTTTATATTAGAAAGGTAATTGTCCTAAGTATAAACCGAAACTCAGGGTTTGCGCTGCCAGGAGCTGTTCCATTTGCAAACCAGCGTTTTCTATTAAAGAAAGATTCGACTAGGACAGCGCCAGAGGCGTAAGAGGATTCACGCTGCGAGGCGCAGCCAAGGCGCGCCAGTGCCCGCGGCCGCGCTCCGGTGACAGCCCGTCTCTCCCGATGGGTGACAGCTCCTGCTGGGGCCCAGCCTCGCCTGCCGGCCCGGGGCTGGCTCCACGCAGGGTCACCTCTGCGCCACATCCCGGGAGCGCCCTCCCGGAGTGCCGCCCCCGGCAGAGCCGGCTCCCTGCGAAGGGGCGCGCACACACCTACCGTCACCGTCTCCTTGGCAGCGGCCGCCACGGGGATGGGGAGCAGCACCCGGGCCCCGCCCGGCTCGGCGGCCGCCGGCTCCCGGGAGAGCTCCCGCCGCCGCTCGGACAGCCGGTACCCCGCGAACCCGGCGAGAGCCGCCCCCGCCGCCGCCCA